>LWMJ02000201.1:11559-124638 GCA_001693035.2 Taenia asiatica | reverse complement strand
TACGGCATTTAATGCACACAAGCAGATTTATTGTCTCTATCCCTACTCAACGGTCCTGCTTCTACGCATATTTATGCAAAAGTTGTAATAATTTACTATATATCTGTGAGAAAAGGAAAATAGTTGAGAATTGTGGTGGAGAATAGTACAGAACCACAATGCATTTATCGATGCAATCACCACTTTGCGCATAGTCGACGCTCACTGACAAATTCGAACTACCCGTCGCCCACGTAAAGTTCTCCCATTTGACGCCCGAACGTGAGGTGAACACGCCGTGGAAAATCCGCAAGTCCGACGCTTTGTCCTTTACCAAGTTAGCTGCATAAAAATAGGAAACAAGAACTGGGTTAGTTAATGGGCTTTCAAAGCGTCTACTGCCTTTTTGTGACTTATCTTAAAGAAAAGATTTCCTTATCGAACTCAGAATTGCAGTGGAGTGTTTTCATTGCCACAGAGTTCCGCACTCACAACAAATACCGCTTTCTTGGTAGGTCAATTCGACTCCATCCCAATGGCACAGCGGGTTCCCATTCAAGTCGAGTAAAACCTGTCGACGAAACATAGATACTTGTTAGGCCAAACGATATCACTTGCAGTGGTTTTCTTGAGGTTCCTCACATAGTTTGTCTTGCCGTTACGTAAACTAGTTTGTTTTGAGTGCAGGAGTTTGATGTGAATTCATAGCAAAGAAGAACTGCATAACTTAAGGAAAAAATTGTGTACCTCACCTCCGCTGTCCGCTCCCTTAACTGCAAAATCAATGTTGAATGACGACTGGCCTTTGACAAAACGGGAGAGCGGGAACGACGTCTTCAGGTCGACTTCGCCTATTATCGAGATTATCACGATGTTGTAAGTTGAAGCACAAATGAAGTCAAAGAAAGCCATATGCATCAATACCTGTTTTAGTTTGTGGGAATTGACAGTGTGGTACAAAAGTGTTGTAAAAATGGCAAGGGTTTCTTCGGAAGCCGAATATACCTCCAGCTTTCTTTGCATATTCACGTCCATTACGGTGATGTCAATGGTGCCTGAAATAGGTAGACGCGCGTCGGATGAAAAGGTACAATTTTAACCATTTGAGGCATTTTAGGGTGTTCGTGGATTTATCTTCCGTCTACTTCGACTTCCTTATAGAGTCGGCTTAGTTGATCTGTCTCACCAAATCAAATTAGCAAGTCATTTCTTTGGAGTAGCGAGTGGGAGAACTACTTAGGGCAGCGGAACCCAGTTCCCTACTGATTACTTGGGTGCCACTGAAAGGAGCCATATATTCTTGTGTCAACTAAACAACACCAATATTCAAGCATTCCGAAATTGGCCTAATTCGTGCCATTCAAGCTGTGCTTCCAATGTACAATGGCATAGAAAGCTTGATATACCTTTTCCTACTTGACAAGGGCTGCCCCAGACCTTGCCATTGACCACGCAGCTGCCATTTCCAATCGTGAGCTCGTCCATCCTTGTTGCAGTATAAATCAATGCTCCCTAGACACGAGAAGTTCGGAAACAAATATTCGCTGATTAGTAAGCTGCATGGAAGTGGAAATATCGCGGCGCTAATCCGTTTGCACATCTCCCACCTGTTCTTGTAATCGGAAGAACTGTGCAGAACAATGTGGGGCATCATTCTCTCAAACACCAATTCCCTTTTCACTATCCTTTCTCATAACTGACATTCGCATCGCGCCACAAAATGCACTTACGCATTTGCCCTCGCACCGGTAACTCATTGTGTCTGATGGTCCTACCGGCTTTACGACAACGCGGGAACCCCACAACTTTGGATTCGATTCACCTTCAGGGATAAAAGTGCTCATCAGTGTCCCTTTACACAACTAATACAATACATTCAAGGCCAGTGGAGAGAAGAACAACAAAAGAACCAGGAATAGCAAGCAGTGAAGTAGTCGCTTACTTGTACAATATGCGGCACAAACTAGAACCACAATGATTGCCAACATCTCATACATCAGATGTCCCAACGATGACGCTGACAAGACCTCTCAATCATTTGGTGTTTTTACGAGCTAGGCGCTCATTGTTGCCTTGATTTTTGAGAAATACTGAATTCAATTAATAAATGCCTAACACTGAAGTTCACATAGACGATTCGAGTCTTATGCCTTGTGGTTAATATGGGCAAAAAATGACCTGGAATGGGCGCCAGAAAATGTGTTGAGGCGAATCCAGTGCTCTTCTGTGTACCAGTGCACTTTTTGCCGTATTCAGTTGCTGTCCTTCTATGCATGTTTGCGCACAACACGCGTTTAATCATTGTTAAATCTTACCCATGGGGGCCAAACGAAGGAAGGAGACACTTTAACAGCACTTGGAAAATAAGACACAGAGTGTATGCATCCTATAAACCGACCGTACCCGTGTATGGCTGCCAAATGACCAGACTACTTGGCAAGCGCCTTAAATTAGCACTTCCCACCTGTCAGTCGGCATTCAATATAGCCTACGAGTTAGTTTAAGGACTAGTATTATTTGTAGCATTTGTTTTATAGATGACCACTGATGAGACATATTTAGCTTAACGCATCAGGTAGCATATTTTATTGCTAAAAAACATTTTAGCTTAGGGAACTGATTAACTTGGTGGCATGGATCCGGGATGGGAATCGTCCAAGGCGGGTAGCTAGCTATCCTTATGTGCAAAGAACCGATTGATGAGGAGTTTGGTAACGAGTCATTTCTTGAGCAATTGGTGGACACATATCTGTGGTTTAAGCCTAAGCGATTAATTATGGGTAGGAATATGCTGTTTATGACAGTCTCGAAAGTCGTCTGCAGCCATGTCATGATGACTTTCCAAGAAACAGGGCAGTAAGGAATCGAGGCAATGTTGGTAGCTTTAGAAAAATGATCAGCGTAGTGTTTGGCTAACCATCTTCACAAGAAAGATCCACTTAGCAATGCCGTGGCCCACTGACAGGTCCTTTTGCCTTGCCCACCGCCCACCTGGTCCTTTTTACTCCCATCACATCACCCTATCCCTCTTCACTCTTCTTTTTATGCCACTCAGTCGATTCCTTACACCTTTCGCACACTCAAGCCACCATGACTTGCATTAATATATCGTCATACAGTCGCAATTTTTTTCACTTCAACACCAAAATCACTGCTTAAATCGCCATAGCAGACTGCTTCACTTGCCCTCCTCTATAAACACGGTCTTGACTCACACATTCCCAATCTTGTTTCCTCCTAGTTCAACACCCTTATGTTACCTTACGTGTTTTCCTTTCCTCTTCCCTCATTTTCATCAAGTACTTCCTACCACACATCATTACATAATTGCACACTTGCAACACTTGATGCGGGTCTAGGTGTATGGAAGAGCATTGTGTTTGCGCATTTGGGGTTATTTCTAGTTGAATTTAAGGTCAGGTCACGTCAAATTAGGGCACCGGATATCAACTCGGGTCGACTTTAGAGTCAAATAACCTTATCAAACGTTTTTTCAACAACAATCAACGGTTGAAGTGAGACATTGATTGCGGTTCTATTTCAACATGCAATCATTGTTTGTGATGGCAAACTGTGATCCATCTAAATGAAACAATTCTATACTTTCTCGCAGACAACCAGGCGACGGTACAATGGCGAGGCAAATAGGTGACCTCATCGCCACCACCCTTCTCACCTCTTTCAGCGATGTGCTACCCTTGACGATCGAACTGTACCTGTAGTCCCCTTATTCCCTATAGTGGAAAGGAACTGTGAAGACCATTAGCTGTAGGCATGGCTAATGAAGAGGAAACTGGCCCAAAAGCATAAGCAAGTCATGCTTTTCTTAACAGCGTGGTCTCAAGATCATGATAGTGACTGTAAAATTGAGTCCAGATATGGTTACCAGTCCAAATTCTACTGATTAATTGCAAGTATGTGACGAAATGCTCGACCACTTGTTCTAGGCAGTGACAATGCACCCAATGTTCTCAGCCACCATATGGCCGTCAAAAAACATGCGAATGAATCCCGAAACCGCACAATTTTATAAGCGGTAGACTGTGCATGTTAGAAGTAAGAGTAGCAAGTTTAATGTTAGCCAAAGGATCATCGAGTGGAAATATGGAAGTGTGCTCTGTAACCGCACTTCCCATCATTCCACAGCTATTTCATATCTGCTTCATCTCAAACCATAAGGGCGAAAAACCTTAACATCCCTGAAATTAAAGCAAAAAAGTAAAATAGATCCGTTTTCACGTCCCACTTTCCAAAGACATTGTTCCCTTTTCACTTACTAGGTTAAACTGCAGTCGTAATGCTTTGTTCCTCTTTTGACTCTTGTTCCCGTCATGATGAATCGGGTTGGCCAGTTTTCCTTTGCGGAGTAGGCTGGCCTCTGAACCATACCAGCAGCTCCAGTTCCCCTCTACCTGCCGAACATGTATGTTTTATGTCTTCTTCTATCCTCAAAGAAGTCTCGAAAGGGGCGCAACAATAATTTGACCATAATACAACAAAATTTAAATGCAAGTAGAACATCTTTGTGTTAGGCACACCATATGTGCTAGTCCAAATTCCATTTCAGTGCATTTTGGTGTTCGCCACTCTCGGTCTTTTCAAATATTTTCTAAGACCATAACCAATGGTACAGCATAGTATTTCTTCCTTTTCTGTATTTTATTTGCGGTGAAGAACATGCCCCACTAGTTAATTTGTTCACAACTTGAGGACGGTGAAACTGTTCTGGGCAAATCCAATGTAAATTTCAAGGGGATTCTCTACGCCTCAAAGAGGTTTCTGGAGCGCTGCTATGCTCCAACAATTCAAGTTTTGTGTTACTTTATCAGCTAAACTTAAAGTTTTTCGATGAGATAGGAAGACTTGCCACGAGGAGGCCTTTAAGTGCACTTTGGATTTGGAGCACTGCTTTCTCGGCAATTCCTTCCCTTTCCCACCATGAATACCGCATATGGTTACGTTAGTGACTCTGTCGGTTCCCATGTGGACCTCGGAATTGCGTCCTCATTGTAATTGGTAGGAAATCTGAATGCTGCCTATGAAAAAATGGTTTCAGTCGATCTACATGCAGCATTTTACTTGTTCCAAAAGAACGAGTGTTAAAATCCACAGAAGTAGTCTGACGGAGCTGAGCGATAAGGATTTTAATGCAGGAAGAAACGTTAACTGTCCTTAGCCTGCTTAGTAAAGCAATTGCCGATCTGTACTAAAGATAATCTGGCAGGTGGATCTTACTGCTAGCCACCGAATCCGCACCTCCTCCATCACCCTACAGGACTGCTGACGAGTATGTTAGAGGAATGAATAATAAGTAAGAAGGTGGGCTTGCACGTGATACTTCCCTCCAGTCAATATTGACAACATGGTAGGACTTGTGACTGGAAGTGTATTTATTGATGCCCTCCTGAAGGGCACAGGTGAAAGATGATTCATTGTCACGAGTCCTCTGACATCCTCTCTACTGATGTTAAAGTGAGTAGTACTGATATTGGCCCAGGAGTGCCGGGCCAAAAGTGCTGAAACCAAGCAGTCTAGCATAGAGCCCACCTAAGTGCTACAATAACCGCAGTCACCATCACCACATCGTCCAAAGGAGACGAAAAGGCCGGTTGGTAGCAGGAAATAGGCCAACTAAGTGCTTGACTGCTAGAAGACCACTATCATCACATTAAAATTTGGCAATCAACGGTGTATCTACTGCTCTTTAATTGCCTTTAAAGTGCATGAGTACTAGTTCAGAGGAGTGAAAAGTGTATTGAAGATGCAAATAAGAGAGCGAAAAGCGAGGGGCTCAGTACGACAGGAGGAGGGGGATAGGAGGATTACCATAAGCGTTGAAGTTAATGTCCATTGCTCTTGACTTCCTTATTATGGCAAATAAGGTAACCATCGCACTGGCGCAGTCGCCAGCCCCACCTGCGTTCAACCTCGCGTTGTGATCTGTGGGATGGTGACATGCGAATGAATTAATGGGCTGGTTGCCAAATCTATGCGGCTGCAGGAAAAGTGGTCAGCAGAGATGTTTACTACCCTCCCGCTGGGCTTTTGAATTAAGGCAAAATAGATTGTTTGCAAACCTTTCCCTTAGTTTGATATTTGGAATGGCATGACAGTGCAAACTCGCTTGCGACGACTGGAACGAACCCTCGCCTGAAGGGCTAGTTACCTAGTTAGACAGCTTGTCGGAATGACCTGCAGGAAAAGTGGTCAGCAGAGATGTTTACTACCCTCCCGCTGGGCTTTTGAATTAAGGCAAAATAGATTGTTTGCAAACCTTTCCCTTAGTTTGATATTTGGAATGGCATGACAGTGCAAACTCGCTTGCGACGACTGGAACGAACCCTCGCCTGAAGGGCTAGTTACCTAGTTAGACAGCTTGTCGGAATGACCTACTTTTATTGGCACGGTCTTCTTTATTTCTTTTCCTACGAGAAGTCCTCACTGACGACCTCACTGTTCGAGTAGCATGCAGTGGGGCGCGCTAACGTAATCTAGTGAAGGGTGGTGCAGGCTATTTTGGTTTTCATTAGGTTGATTCATGGCATGTTTGCTGGCACTCTTAGTGGGTCCAACAAATAGGCTAACGCCAAAAAGAGTTGACAATCAGTACTAGAATGTAGACACAAGGAAGTAATGCAAAGGATAATTTGGCCTTATGCATTTTAACCAAGATTCTAAGACTCCAGTGCTTGCAAATGCAGGAAAAGTGGTCAGCAGAGATGTTTACTACCCTCCCGCTGGGCTTTTGAATTAAGGCAAAATAGATTGTTTGCAAACCTTTCCCTTAGTTTGATATTTGGAATGGCATGACAGTGCAAACTCGCTTGCGACGACTGGAACGAACCCTCGCCTGAAGGGTTAGTTACCTAGTTAGACAGCTTGTCGGAATGACCTACTTTTATTGGCACGGTCTTCTTTATTTCTTTTCCTACGAGAAGTCCTCACTGACGACCTCACTGTTCGAGTAGCATGCAGTGGGGCGCGCTAACGTAATCTAGTGAAGGGTGGTGCAGGCTATTTTGGTTTTCATTAGGTTGATTCATGGCATGTTTGCTGGCACTCTTAGTGGGTCCAACAAATAGGCTAACGCCAAAAAGAGTTGACAATCAGTACTAGAATGTAGACACAAGGAAGTAATGCAAAGGATAATTTGGCCTTATGCATTTTAACCAAGATTCTAAGACTCCAGTGCTTGCAAAGCATTTGATTGTGCAGCGATGGCAAAACTTTCAGTCCAGAGATAGTTAAGAACTAGGTGTATCAAGTTCATGACGATTTCTCCGTCTTCTTCGTTGCATCAGCACTTGCCAAAATAAGTCACAAGTGTGATGTCGAAAATGAACCTGACTGACATTTACTGTGAGTGATGTGACATTCGATTTACATCTACATTATCTTAGAGAGACTTGGTCCCAAAAAGCACGCACGCGTTGGCGCAGACAATTTAGGAAGACCAGTAACATTGCACCAACATTTTACCTTCATTTGTGTTTCTACTGCTCCCCAATTTCCTTTAGAGCGCAACATTAAATAAATTAAACACAATGCTAGTAATTGTCTCCAGTGCTTCATGCTCAGAATGCTGTGCTTACCTTTTGTATGCATGTATGGGCGCATCGAATGTTCCCTTCTTTCCACATTTGCATATTCATCATTCAAAAGTACCTTCCAAACCTGACTATAAACCAAGGGAAATAGTTTTTGTAAAAAGTTCTTTAAGTTAGCCCCATGCTTCTTTGCCTTTCTAATTTTTCCCATATTTTTGAGTGCAATCCCACTGTATGCCGGTTTCCATCAGAAGTGGTGCAATTTGCTTGGTCTAAGTTGCACCGTGACCTTTGCTCCCCCTCTACGCAAACTCTCTTCCTAATAGTCGACTTTCGCGGCTGCGGTGTCTTTGCCTTTTGGTAATTGGTGGTGGCATGTGAGCATGTTATTATCCATAATCCTGGACTTGTTATAAAAATGAGGAAGTGTGTTTTCAACGATGACCCGTGTGGTAAGGTTTGGAGTAGACATTTATTGCATCTCTGTTGTTAAACCGCGTTAAATAGTTTCCCATCAAAAAAGCAATTGCATGAAGACACTGCTGGATTTCGTCAAGCGCTGCTCTCCTAACACCCGCTCGCTTGCCTACACACCCATTCAAACAGCCATCGGTGGTGAAGCTTTGCATGATGCTGCCCTCATTGAGCTTATCACACCATTCTCTACACCTCATGCTCCTAGACTCAAGTAAAATCCTCTCAATGTCTCACTTACACGGCTTTTAAATGCATCCAAATGGGCGTCAGTGCGCAAGCTGCTACATCACAAAATTTATGACATGAGGTTGTATGATCTAAGGCCATGCATTCCTACAATGAGTTGAGTTTGGAACTAGAAGTAGTTACTACATACGTTGACATAAAATTGGCAACATAACTGTAATTGTGCCGAAGTGCAGTGCCCTGCGAAGATGTCAGGTTTTACGCTCGGTAGGGATGGCCAAACGAGGCTAGTTAAAGCAATGCGACCAAGTCCGATGAAGATGGTAGTTGAGCCCGGAAATACATTCTTCCTCCAACCAAAGGTGTAAATCTGTGCTTGGATATGGTCATTATCGCAATTTTCCATTAAGTATGAGCAGGGCAGTCCAACAAAAAGTCCTCGTTTGGCAGGTCCACAAGACAGCAGAATATATGACAGCGTGCGTTGAGTGCAAGAAAACGCCGGATAGAAGGGTTGATTGGCCGAGAAATGTTTATGATTGGAAGCCACTTAGGAAAATATAATTGAGGCCTGGTAGAGACACCACGTCACCGTTGACCACAACACTGGAGTTCATAAAGGCGGCAAATAAGCAGGCGCTGGGATAAGATGTGTAGAGACCAACGAAGTCAGATGGCAGGACTGCGATGCTGCTGCCGTGTGCATAGACGTGCACTTGATTTCTCCGTTGACTCCCTTTCAGCTATTTCTCATACCGAGGATCAAAACGCAATGTAGAATAGATATTTTGTGGCTTCCTTGACGCTTCCGTGATTAGTAACGAATCCCCTTTCCCACACCCCATACCCCATAGCATGATTGTATAAATTGATAGAGATGTTAGAATATAAGTCGCTCTTTTCAACTTTTGTGTAGGTGGCATAATCGAGAAGGTAGCTCCATTGACACTGATTGTTGATGTGCACGAGTGAGAAGTGGGTAGAGGAAGAAGGCGTTTAAATAGTTTCAGTGGTGGCGTCACGTCTGCATCTAATCCCTCCATGCAATACCACTAGAATAAAGAGATGACTTTAGTTAAGAATGATAAACGGAGCAAAATCTTAATTAATGCCGCAAGTAAACACTGAATTAAATAAGCTCCTGTGTTATAATTCTGATAAATTCCAAGTCAACACATTGCGCAACCTTATGTGCTTGTGTTATTTCCTCCTTCACTCTCACAATTGGCTCCTGAACCACCGACCCAGTATAAATTCGCATTGCATAATACGGCAAACGCACAAAAACCGGAGATGAAAAAAGCAGGTAAATTAAAAGTTGAGCAATTGCAGATAAAAACCAAAGATGCGTAGCAGCTAGGTTTTCGCACCCATATCAAACTCAATACATTGTGGCTGTCCCCAAATTTAAAACGTTTCACAATTGAACAGGACTTCACTGGAACGGAGGCATCCTTTACATTTGATACCTAACATCGCATCAGTCTAGTTTGGAATGGGAACTTTGGAGCATTATATCACTACCAGTATTTTTGCCACCCAAACTCTTTGTACAGCTGTACGACACAAAATAATTTTTGTTTTACCCAAGATATGCGTTTTGTGGCACCGTAGCAATTTAACATTCGGAGTCCTACTAAGATCAGTTAACGATCAAAGTGAGAAATACATAGAACGTAGTGCACTTAAACTAAACCCGTCACTGTTTCAGTTGTTTTCATCTTGTGTATGCATTGATCAAACCACCAGTCAAACTCTAATACCATTTAGTTATTTTCTGACGAAGAGAAACGCTGTGAGTGGCTCTTTCGTCGTTCAATCTTCTTATCTTGCCTCTTAGGCTTTCGCCTACAACCCAGTAGCTATCAAATGACTAAACTTCACTGATATACTAAGCATAGTTTGCAAATATGAGCATTGTTGCAAACCATACAAAACAAATTTACTGCACAATAATAAGTGCAATCTTAGAAATAAGTGGCTCTGGTTAATTTGCGCATTAGAGGCACGACAAGAAGCAGATATGAGCATTGTTGTAAACCGTATAAAATAAATTTACCGCGCAATAATAAATGGCTCTGGTTAATGTATGCGTGAGAGACATAATGAGAAACGATAAAATGTGGTTCGTTTATACCTGAGTTGTGCGCAAAGTTATGTCGAATGCGGAATTTTTTCCAAGCGTATAGCTAAAGAGCCCATGCTTTGCCAATTCTGCTCCTGTCAGACGCGATCCATTCTTGTGGAAATCATGTTCTGCAAACTCACTCTCATTAGTTAAACCTCAGTAAGTAAGATGAAGCTCAGAAAAACCTACCCTCTTGTGCCAAAATCATGGCACGTATTGTAGCAACAAATGCGGTTTACCATCGAGGCTGAAAGCAGTTACCGCTTATTACCTTGAAAATGGTGAGCGAAGTGCTCAACTAAAATACTTGTTTCTCTTTACAAAATATGCTAACCAATGTTGATTTATGTCCCAGAGATTACAATTATAATGTTTTTTGTCTTTGTTCTCAAACAATACGCAGTCAATTTTATCCCATACACATGACCAAATGACCAAGTTGATAAACATATTTTTGGATGGAAATCTATCATTAATCATCTAAATGTGTCCACATTTGAAAAATGCTTATGTGTTTGCATTGACTTTTATTTCTGCCTTCAAATATGGTGTGTCAATAAGGTCTCTTCTTAGAAGATACGTAGCCCATTTTATCCTATATACATGACCAAGTGACCAAGTTTACAAGCATATTTTTGGATAGAAATCTATCATTAATCAGCTAAAAGTGTCCACATTTGGTAAAATATTTATGTGTTTGCATTTTCTTCTATTTTTGCCTCCAAATATGGTGTGTCAATAAGGTCTCTTCGTCAATCTTCTCGAACATCACCTTTAATACAAATCTTAAATGGATGTCGTAGCTCCACTACAGGTGTATCTTACACTATTCATCGTTCGACAATGCTATAGCGCATTCTAGACACTCCTTAGCACTAATCCTTGCCTATGACATGACACATTAATCAAGGCAATCTCGAGTAATTCTCAGTTAAATGTTTGTAAACATTGCTGCAATATTTATTAATGAAATAAATTCTTGTACTTCGTGTCGGTACAAATATTTGTTAAGAGAAAGCATACATTTATTCAATTTATGCGTAATAGACATTTCTATAAGTTGGTTGGTACCTTAACGACTGTCCAGTTGATGTCTTTCGCTCCATATGCACGTCGGTGTCATTACAAAAGTGATTCCATTCAAAGTTGGTGATTAATGTGTGCAACAAATGCAGCAGTCACGACATCACTACAACTGGATATTGATTCGCTATTTCAACCAAGAAGCTGTCACCAAATGGGCGATTAGTGCATGGGTTTGTTGGGTTTGACCCATTCTGAAAGGCTATTTCAAGTCAGCTTTTAAAGTCCGTCTTCAGAATTTACTGCCTAAATAGGAACGTAAAAGCGGAAAAGGGGAGGTAGTTTAGAGACTGCGACTGATATGCTACTCATAAGAGAGTCGCAAGAGCCATTACATAAACTCGTTTTCAGCAACAAGGAATGAAAGCTATACTCACCTCATTCGCCTGCACAATGTCTTATAAGTTGTCGTGCCGTTTCGGAGAGAGATAGGAGTGCAGGTATTGCAGGGGTTCCACTCAAGCATCACGCCTAGGTCCCGCTCATGTTAGACCACTGTCTTCCTGCACCCACAAAATGCATCACTAGTCCTAATTACCATTCCTCTTTCTGTCTCTTCTGCTCAACTTCCTCCAATTTGTTTCCTACTTAAAAGCGATAGCGGTGGAACTTGTTTTAGGGGGGAGTGGGTTTCCATGTAGTTCTTTCTTAAATCAGATATTAAAATGAACTAGAGCCTTGGTCTTCAGTCCCTGGAACTGGTCACTTCATAGATAGCGTTACCACCTAGCAACTGTGCCAAAATGTGAACATCGTCTTTGCAGGTGAATCGCTTTCCCTTAAGAGTGATTACTGAATGCACAGGTGGCGAGCGGTCTAAAGCAAAACCCAAGCCTTTGCAATATATAGGACGTCAAACAGCTATTACTACCTGCTATTTATCCAATCTTGGGATAAGAGTGCGTATGGATATGCAGTCAGTCTCTTTCATTCACTGACAGCGGTTCAATGGTTCTTCTTCAACGATCAAAGGACCTCTGCCTCTGCCAAGTGTACGTAATTGGAGCCAAAATCCCAATGGAGGAGGATTTTGCCAACGAAATTTTAAAGCGGTTTAAAAGACTTCCTACTGATAGCAGTTAGTAGAATGGATTTTTATTCGTGCCTGTCCGCTTCAGTTATTGTTCAGTCACTGCAAACCTTATATTTCCGAAAAAAATATTGAAGCAGAATATGCGACTCATAACACCATTTGCCGTCATTCGATGTGGTGGTTACGCAGGCTGAACCCGAACATGGTGTGCTTTCACTCTAACACTGAACTGCTTACATCCTAAACGATGCTATCAGTGTAGTCCAGCTGAGTTGCATTAATTGACTTGGTGACAATCAGTTCACTCTCTTATTTTTAGATTAATGTTTTCGAAATGCTTGTTGCAACTAAATTTCCTGTTCACTATTCAAAATTGAACACAGGGATCAGTTCTATGCTCACCTTTGGAGCATCGTAAAATTGGTGCAGTCTTGATGCGTATGGACCGAGTAGCACAATGCTGATGTAAGAAATGGAAACATTTTACTTTCGGCACATAAGTAGTAGCAAGTCATGGCAAATGTCACATTTCAAGGGAGCGCTTTTATTGTTTAATCCAAATCAGTATGACCTACACAGACAAGATTTTCCAACTAAAGCACAATTATTCATAAGTCAGCCGCTCCAATGTCATTTTTATCCAGTTGTCACTAATTGCCGCGAATGGAAAGGTCAAATCTTACATAAGAGAAGGGACAATTCAAGATAGACATGCGAAAATGCAATGTCAGCATAAATACACGCAGATAATTGTACAATGCCTTCACTAAGCCAGTTTCCCCTGCAAGTCGCTTTTTACACATCTCATCTGCATCAACAAATGAATGTTCTCTGCCTACGACAACGACGTCATGAAGTTAAGAATCGACGCACTGCGCCGTACCAAACTTTGCACATTTCCGAAAAATTCAGCACAGATTCACCAGCAAACAATTTGGCATCATTGCTGTGTCAAGTGGGTGGCAGAAGCACCACCCATGGACTAGAAAAAAGAAGGGGATGGTGCACATCCTTTAGTGCTTATTCGTCGTCCCCATATTTTATAGCAGAACTCACGGAGCCCATCCATCCAATCACCCCTCATTACATACGCAAACAAAATCCGACCCGACGGAAGATTTACTTATCAGCAGAAACAAAATGAATTGCAAAGTAACAATATTGCTCGTGATCAGGTCGTGTGATAACCTAACCAACCTGATCGGCAAATTGACACTTGATCCAACAGTGGTGTGGACTGCACATCAAAGTCACGCTCGGCGCCAAATCTTAACCACCTTGGCTTCCATTTATTGAAATCGCTTCAGCTGAAGTCCCTAAAAACACATACAGCTCGTCAGCAAGAATAATCGGAGAGCCTAATCAAGGCTACAGCTGCTCTATCCACCGCCAGCACTACACGCACAATAGATTCTACTACCATGTAATGCATTACTTTTTGAATAATGCAACGTTTACCACACAGACAATCGTGAGGATTTTGAAGAGAGAAAATTAGCGATGTCCCGCCTTGAAACGAAGTCAATTCGATTTTTGCAGTGATTCCCTTTATTAACAAAGTAGATCTTGCTTGCTATAACTATGACACAATTCAATTATCCATATTTCGTGAAGATGGACAAACTGAATCTTTGAGAAATATGTCGTGAAGCTGAAGCCCTCGACGGAGTTTGGCGGACGAGTAAGTAGTTGGGTTGCCTGCATTTGGGTAGCCTGTATTCTTCCCACTGAACGCATCACCGCTGACTCAACTGCATTCATCCGTGCATTGATCGATGAATCAATAAAGTCGATAAGACCACCCGTTGTGCGGTCAGTATGGCTGTTATCTGGATCAACCCATGATGCCCGGGGCAAGTTGAGATGCGAAAAATCGCACGGATAAATGAGTAGACGCAAAGGCATAAATCCATGCAAATGTGCCTTTGTTTGTGACAATGATGCTACTGATTAATCCTGATCGAGGTAAGTTCCCAATACCCCTACTTTCTTTACCTTTTTTAATCACTCCTCATCTATTATACTCCTGTTCCCTGTTTTTTGCTCACTTTTAGCCCCTTAAGGCAGCTAAGGGGTTGCGAAGGATAGGAACGCTCCTTTGTGGACTCCAAGTAGCTCGACAATAGTTTAGCCGATTTTAGGGTCCAAATTTCCTCCCCAAACTCAGCTATCAACATCATTTCTGGATTAGATAACGTGTCATCCTAACATTTGTGTTTGTACCTCCTCCCACTAGCTTCAATTCGCCTAATAAATGACTAGAATGTGTTCTTTTGCCTTTGTAGTAGCAAGTTAGAGAGATTAATTTTCACAATGGATTCCACTACCATGTAATGCAACAGTTACCGCACAGGCAATCGTGAATATTTTTGAAAAAAAAACTAGCGATAGCTCACCTTAAATGGTATTCATCAAGCGGTTAAGGTGCATAGCACATCAAAATAGCTAAAATTGTAAAACTAATTCTTATCTGAACAAGGTATGGAGCAATAGCGAGGCTCTTTCTACAATTTGGCATTCCTCAGTTACCTTGCATAGCTTGTGCATTATAGCTGCCAAGAGGGGAGAGGTTGGAGTACAGCCACAGAAGGCAAAAGTGGTTAAATGTGATGTAGTGAGTTGGTAGTTGGGTGTTGGTGTGTCAGCGACTTGCAGAGCTGAAAGACTTGGACATCTACTAGCCAGTAAACGATCAATTGAAGGAGATCTCACTTCCCACGGGATGGAAATGCTGATTTGGTCAACTAGTAAAACCAGTTTAGAGAGGAATCTGGGATGAATGTCTTTGTGCCTATGAACTCAAAAGCACACACAAAAGCTCCTACTTGCTTTCATGCGCCATCATTTAGGCAGACGCTCCAAGGGACGAAAGTATAAAGGAGCAGTAACACACACACACATCGCTGCGAAGTTGTCCACCGATTCTCTACTCCCCTTGCCGCTTTGCAGAACGCGACTCGCTCATGCGCAACTGAATTCTACACTGACTCAACTACTTCATCACGCTGCTTAGACACCTTTTGCTAAAATCAGGCTTCCAACACATCGGTCAAACCTGCATTGTCACTTTTTAAATAGAGAATTTCAGTAATGGGAAAGAAGTGGATTTCCAATTACATCTTGCCCACTCTTCATTGGTGTGCTGCCGCTTCCACCGTGATGAACCCTTCCAGCCAGCCTCTGCCCTCATCATCCTTCTCTCTCTGCCGTTTTCCCCTCTCAATTCATTTACCCCTTGTGATACATCTTCTCACCAGGCAATGCGTCAAGTCCGAATGCACCGAAAATGGGGTTGAATGAGCTGCACACATAAACTAAGAGGGGCTAAATGAGGGTGATATCAGGGCTTTCACAAAGTCACTCCCAGGCACCATACACAGAATGTTTAGCAGGATGGTCAAAGCTCAATTGGCAATCCAGCATAGCGCATCAATTGACCGCCTAATTGACTACTTCCTTGCTTGCTCACTAGGTATGGGCTTGAGGGTTCAACAAGACTGGATATGCATTTGACACCTGCTTGCAGATGCAATGGGTCAAGAGAAAGTGTTGCGTAAGAGCAGACAATTACCATAAGCGTCGGAGAAATTTTTCGAATTGGATGGATCTCTCGATTAATGTGGAAAACAATGAGGCAATACACCTTGCTAAAATTTTAATTACTATTCCATTATCTGGTCCAAATTACTCTCCGACAGTAAGCGATCACTTGGATGGACTTAACTTTAGCCTCAACACAATGCATGCGCCAGGCACCATTGTAACTCCATTTCTAGATCAAATCACGTCAATATAAGTCAATTTTAGTCTTCATTCAATCTAGTTCATTTCTGGGGTTAGGTGGCGTCATAATAAGCCTTGGGATATCGATAGAGGTAAAGTTTACGATCAAATAAATATAAATGGATTTGCTGAGGAAGGAAACAACACCACTTATAACAACGACCCTGAGTTATCTGCCAAATTATCTGTTCTTTTAGCGGCCCTCTTACTCTCTCCTCTTTTAATCTAGTAGATCATGGAATAGAGTGTATTTTGAGGCCACTACTTAATTAATTAGATTTATAGTCCTTAAAAAGGGCCTATTTCTCCCTACCTCTCATACCCTAGCTGCATTCAATCTATTTATACCTTGTAGCTCAATTGCGTTGTTTGATAGCCGATTGGCAGGACATGGGTACCGGGTCGTCAAGCTTTCTGCTCCACAGCATTTCTGCTGTGGCTCTGAACTAATTACCGGGACCCTCGCCACCCACCTTAGCAGTATGAGCAATTTCTAGGGTGTTCTCCTTGTCCGCATCCCAGTCACGTGATGCCTCGATGCTCCCTGTGTACAACCTTAACTAATGCACCACACTGTCCCTTCAAGTCATAGCACAGAGAAGACTTGAATGTTTTAGGTATTCATCCAACTTGTCTGTTCCATTCAGATTTGCCTTTCTCAGTTCGCTGTAATCAACAAAGAAGTGATTGTTGACAATAATCAACATCCTATGTCTATTCATTTTAGGTTTCTTTTTTCAGCAAAGCAATCGAATTCACTATGCTTAATTATTTACACCCAGGTCTACAGTTATTAGAGGCAGAGGGAGAGGCAGAAGCAGCATAAGTGGAGTCCACTGTCTCAGGATCCATATGCCCCTTCGCTTGCGTCTCCAACCCTCCACCTACCAATTCCTTGTCCACCTATCTATCTGTTCCACTTTGCGAAAGCGTGGCAGTCAGTTAGGATAGTATACAGTAGATATTCCAGGCTGACCGAGATTAACGTAGCCATAATGTCTGCAGGAGGCAGTCGGATTGTGAAAATTAATCTCTCTAACTTGCTACTGCAAAACCAAAAGAATACACTCTAGTCAGTTATCAGGCGAATTAAAGCTAGTGGGGGAAGGCACAAACGCAAATAGCAGGTTGACATATTATCTAAAATCGGCTTAACTATTGTCAAGCCACTTGGAGTCCACAAAGGAGCGTTTCCATCCTTCGCAACCCCTTAGCTGTCTTAAGGGGCAAAAAGTGAACAAATAAACCGGGAACAGAGGTATAATAGATGAGGAGTGATTTCCAACCCTCCACCTACCAATTCCTTGTCCACCTATCTATCTGTTCCACTTTGCGAAAGCGTGGCAGTCAGTTAGGATAGTATACAGTAGATATTCCAGGCTGACCGAGATTAACGTAGCCATAATGTCTGCAGGAGGCAGTCGGATTGTGAAAATTAATCTCTCTAACTTGCTACTGCAAAACCAAAAGAATACACTCTAGTCAGTTATCAGGCGAATTAAAGCTAGTGGGGGAAGGCACAAACGCAAATAGCAGGTTGACATATTATCTAAAATCGGCTTAACTATTGTCAAGCCACTTGGAGTCCACAAAGGAGCGTTTCCATCCTTCGCAACCCCTTAGCTGTCTTAAGGGGCAAAAAGTGAACAAATAAACCGGGAACAGAGGTATAATAGATGAGGAGTGATTGAAAAAATTTGGAGGGAGTAGGAGTGTTGGAAATTACCGCAATCAGGATTAATTAGTAGCATCATTGTGTACACGCATTTATCTGTGCGATTTTTTGCATCTCAACTCGCCCTGGGCACCACGGGTCGATCCAGATAACAGACATATCGACCGCACAGCAGGTGGTCTTATCGACTTTATCGATCCACCAATCAGTGCTCGGACTAATGCAGTTGAGTCAGCAACGAGGCGTTCAATGAGAAGAACACAAGCTACCTAAATGCAGGCAATCCACCCACCTACTCACCCGCTAAACTTT
This sequence comes from Taenia asiatica, assembly GCA_001693035.2. Lineage (NCBI taxonomy): Eukaryota > Metazoa > Platyhelminthes > Cestoda > Cyclophyllidea > Taeniidae > Taenia > Taenia asiatica. Next base: position 106,435 of record LWMJ02000201.1, on the reverse strand, counting down.
ATCGAGGGTTTCGGCTTCACGACCTATTTCTGAAAGATTCGGATTACCCACCTTCATGAAATATGGATAATCGAACTGTGTTACGGTTTTACCGAGCAAGATCTGCTTTTTTAATTAAAAAAGTCACTAACAAATCGAGTTTATTTCGTTTTAAGGCGAGAGATCGCTAATCGTCTCCCTTCAAAATCCTTACGATTGTCTGTGTGGTAAACGTTGCAGTATTCAAAACGTGATGCATTTCATTTTCATAGAAACTATCGTGTCTGTAGCGTTGGTAGTGGATAGAGCAGCTGTAGCCATGAATTGGCTCTCTGACTCTTCTCCGCTGACGAGCTGTATGTCTTGAGGGACTTCAGCTGAAGCGATTTGAAGAAATGCAAGTCAAGGTGGTTAAGATTTCGCTTCGGGCCCGACTTCAATGTGTAGTCCACACTACTGTTGAATCAAGTGTCAATTCGCCGATCTGATTGGTTAGGTTATCGTTCAGCTTTATCACGAGTAAGATTGTTGCTTTACACTTCATTTTGCTTCTGCTGATATGAAAATATTCCATCAGACCGAATTTATCTGCGTATGTGTTGGGGGGTGATTAGATGGATGGGCTCCGTGAGTTTTGCTATAAAATCTGGATTCGATGACTAAGCATTTGAGATTGCGCACCACTCCTTTCTCTCTTCCAGTCTATGGTGGTATTTGTGCCACCCACTTAACCCAGTAATGATGCTAAAGTGCATCTTGGTGGTCGTTGTTTGCTGGTGAATCTGTGCTGAAGCCGTTGGAAGTCTGCAAAGCGTGGCATGGCACTGTGCCATGATTCTCAACTTCATGATATTGTTGTCGTAGGTAGAGAACATTCATTTGTCAATGCAGATCGTAGGTAGAGAACATTCATTTGTCAATGCAGATGAGAGGAGCAAAAAGAGTCTTGTAGGAGAAACTCGTTTAATGACGGTATTGCATGATTATATAGTATTTCTATTTACATTACGCCTTCACGCGTCTACTCCGAAATGTCTCTTTTGTGTGGAATTTAACCTTTCCCATCTGAAGCATTTAGCGACAACTAGATGAAAAGGATATTGGAGCGGGTGACTTATAAATAATTGTACTTTACTTTCAGACTCTTTCCTTTACTGACTCTCCTAGCCTGCTTGTTTGCGTAGATCATACTGACCAAGATTTAATCTTAAGGAGCTACAGGTTCATACGCATCAAGTCTGTACCAATTTTAAATGCCTAATAAGTAACTATAGAAATGAGCTACACGTTCAATTTTGAATAGTGAGCAAAATTTAGTTGCAATAGGCATTTTGCAATCATTACCATAAAAATAAGGGAGTGGACTGATTGTCACCAAGTTTATCCATTGCAAACCCAGGTTGACGGCAATGATAGCATCATGTAGAATGCAAGCAGTCCAGTTTTAAAGTGAAGGTACGCGATGTCCTGATTTGAACTGCGTAAACCTTCACATGAAATGACTGCTAACGTGTTATGGATCGCATATTTTGCTTTATAATTGTTAGGAAAAACAAAGATTATAGGCACTAAACATTACTTTGAGTGGACAAAAGCGGGTGAAAATTCATTCTACCAGCTGCAATCAGTAGGAAGTCTTTTAGATCACGCTAAATTTTCGGTGGCAAAATCCACCTCCATTGGGCGTTCGGCATCAATTACTTCCACTTGATGGAGGCAGAAGGTCTTCAATCGTTAAAGAAGAACCATTAAGCTGCTTTCGGTGGGAGGAAGCGACTGACTGCATAGCCGCACGTGCTCGCATCCAAAGATCGCATAAATAGCAGGTGACAATAGCTGTTTGGTGCCCTACCGAATTGCAATGCTTGGGTCTCGCTTTAAATCACTCGCTAAATGTAGACCGAGTGATCACTCTTAAGAAAAAGCAGATCACCTGCAACGACGATGTTCACATGTTGGCACAGTTGTTAAGTGTTAACACTGTCTATAAAGTGCCCACTTCCAGCAACAGGAGGCCACGACCCTACTACATTTGATTGTCTGATTTAAGGAAGGACTACATAAAAGCCTAGTCCTCCCTAATACAAAATCTATTACTATTGCTTTAAGTAGGAATCAAGCTGGAGGGAATGAAGCAGAGGAGACAGAAAGAGGAATGGTAATTTGGACCAGTGCTGCGTTTTGTGGGCACAAGAAGACAGTGGTCTAACATGAGCTGGACCTATGCGTGATGCTTGAGTTGAACCTTTGCAATATTCGCACTTCTCTCTCTCCGAGACAGTAAGACACCTTATAAGACACCGTGTAGGCGAATGAGGTGAGTACACGTTTCCTTCCTTCTTGTTGAAAACAAGTTTGCGCAATGGCTCGTGCAAATCTCCTATGAGTAGCACATCTGTAATACTTTGATTGTTCGAACTTACCGGTTTAGGTCACTTGGGTGGCCATCTTGTTCTAGCCGGTTGGTCGGCCTCCGGGCCGTGCCAACAGCCCCCAAGCCCTCTGTTTCCAGAATATATATGTTCTGCCCTAGTACTGCGCCTTCTTTTACCGTAAAGGGAACCTCGGGACGCTACACATCAGTTTCGATCTCTAAACTAACTCCCCTTTGCCGCTTTTACGTAACTATTTGGGCAGTGATTTCTAAAAACGGAAAGGGTTAAACCCGTTGTGTCTATGAATTAATTAGCTTTTGGGTGACAGCTTCTTAATTAAACTAACGAAGCACTATCCAGTCATAGTGGTGTTGTGGCTGCTATATTTGTTGCACACATTTCCCACTAACTTTAAATAAAATCGCTTTTAGAATGATCAACGTATATGAGGGGTAAAAAATGTCAAATTGACAGTTGTTAATGAACTAACCAACTTATAGAAATGTCAATTATGCATAAACTGAATGCACGCATGCTTTTTCTGAATGAAAATTTGTACCAGCAGGAAGTACAAGAATTGAATTAAGCTTTATAGCAATGTTTACTAATGTTTATGTAGGGAAGTAATCAAGATTGCCTCCCATTATATGTCATGTCTAGAATGCGATATAGTACCGTCGAACGATGAGTAATGTAAGCTATGCCTGTAGGGGATCTACGGCTACCCATTTTAGCTTTGATGAAGAAGTGGTGTTTGAGAAGATTAAATAAGACTTTATCGTCACACCACACTTAAGGACAAAGAAAGAAAATGCAAACACATAAATGTTTTGCAAAATGTGGACATATTTAGATGAGTAATGATAGAATTCCTATTCAAAAATATGTTCGTAAAATTCGTCACTTTGTCATGAATGTCAATTAAAATATGCTACGAATCGCATGAAAACAGGGACAAACATACATTGCAAATGTAACCTTTAGGACATAAGTCAACTTTGGTTAGCATATTTTGTAAAGAGAAACAAATATCTTAGTTAGACAATTCGCCTACCATTTTCAAGGTCACTAGCGGTAACTGCTTTTAGCCTCGTTGGTAAGCTGCGTTCGTTGCCACAATAAATATGATTTTGGCACAAGTGGGCAACCTCTTTCTAGGCTTCATCTTGCTTACTGAGGGTTAGCTGTTGAAAATGAATGTGCAGAACATGATTTCCGCAAGAGTGGATGGCGTCTGACTGGAGCACAATTTGCAAGGCATAGTCTCTTGCGATACATTTGGAGGCAAAATTCCGTCCTCGGCACAGGCATGAACGAAACGCATTTTATGGTTTCTTATCAACTCTATCATACAAAGAGTGAACAGAACCATTATCTCCTAAGATTGCAATTATTAATGTGCAGTAAAATTGTTTTCTAAGATTTGCAGCAGTGCTCACATCTGTCAGCTATGCTTGGTATATTAGTCAGATTTGGTCATCTGATAGCCACAGGGTTGTATTTAGGAGCTTTAGAGGCAAGAAGAAAAAAGAATTTACTTACGAAAGAGCTGCTCACCGCGTTCCACCTCGACGAAAAACAACTAAATGGTACTAGGTTTAGATTGGTGGCGTTATCAAAGTACATACAAGGCAAAAATAACTCAAACAGTGACGGTGCCAACGAATGCATATCTCGGTTAAGACAAAAATCGTTTTGTGTCATACAGCTGTACAAATAATGTGCTGTGGCAAAATACTGGTAACAATATAATGCATTAAAGTTCCCATTCCAATCCAAATTGATATGATGCAAGGTATCAAATGCTAGGCTACTTCCGTTTTAGTGAAGTGCAGTTCAATTGTAAAGCATTTTACGTTTAGGAATAACCACAATATATTGAGAATGCTTTCGGTACGAAAGCATAGCTGCCATACGTTTTTTGGTTTTTATCTGGAATCGCCAAACTTTTGACTTACCTGTCTCTCCTACCTCTGGTTGGTGTGTATTTGTCGTGGTATAGAATACGAATTTAGACCTAGTCAATAGTTTAGGCGCCTATTGTGGCAGTGGAAGCTGAAATGACACAGGCACAAAAGGTTGCGCCATATTTAGAATTATATCAAAGGAATTTTTCCATTTAGTGTTTACTTACAGCATTAATTGGAATTTTGCCCTATTTGCCATTCTTAACTAAAACTATCCCTCCATTCTAGTGGTACTGCATGAAGGGATTACATGCAGACGCCGTCTTCCTTCGCTCCCTAACCACCCCTGCGTTTCAACAACCAGCGCTAGTGAAGCTATTTTCTCCATTATACCACTTAGACAAAAATTAAAAGGAGCAGCTTGCGTTCGAACACCTCGATCAATTTATGCAATCATGCTATGGGGCATGGGTCGCGAGAAAGGCGATTCGTTGCTAGCCACGGAAACGTCAAAGAAGACTTCAATTATCAACTCTTCGTTACTTTTCGACAGAGAAGTCATATGCATGTCTGTGTACACGGCAGCAGCATCGCAGTCCTGTCGTCTGACTTCGTTTAACTCTCCACACCCTATTCCAGCGTCTACCCATTTGACGCCTTTTTGAACTACTATATTGCGGCCAACGGCGACGTGGTGTCTCATTTAAGCATCTTATGTTTCCTAAGGTGGCTTACAATCGTAGGTAGTTCCAGGTCAATCACCCTCTCTATCCGGCGTTTTCTTGCACTCAGTGTACGCTGTCATAAATTCTGCTGCCTTGTAGACCTGCCACACGAGGAACTGTTACCTGGATTGCGCTGCTCACATCTAATGGAAAAACTACGATGGTAATTGTTGGAGGAAGATTGTCTTTTCTGGCTAAATCACCATCTTCACCTGACTTGGTCGCATCGAGTTAGCTAGCCTCGAATGGCCAGCCCTACCTGGTGTAAAACCTGCCATCTTCGCTGGTCACTGCACTTCGGCACAATCACAGTTGTGCAAGACAATTTCGTGCCAACGTAAATATTAATTAATTAATTCTAGCTCCCATCTCAATTCTTTGTGGGAGTTCATGGCCTTTGTTCACCTAACCTCATGTCATGAATTTGTGACGCAGCAGCTAGTCCACAGCCGCCTGTTTGGATGCAGTTGAAACCGGTGTAAGTGGTGCAATGAGATGATTTTACTTCAGCCGAGGAGCTCAATGCAATGTGTGATGGTGAAGTTACAGCGTCAGCAGTTCTACTACGCAAACTACTGATGCATAGCTGACGTGGTAACTAGATAGGCAGCAATGATGTTCTATACGTCTTTAAGGTGCCTTGTAGTGCATTACGAATAATAACTTTAAGTGACATAGTCTGTACCTAAATTCACCCATATCACCTTGCTTTCTTTCAGCTTGGTCGTAATATGTAAGTGTGATCTCTCTTCTCCTCTCTCTGTGTCTTTGTTGCAATCGTTTCATGGTCCCCCTTTGTTACACTCTTAGATCCGAAACCCCACCCAGGACTCAGGAGGGACAGCAAAACTGGTAATCACAGCAGTATTTTTTGTTTCCGCAGCTGAAAACAATCACCTCACCCATGTCTCACACCCTATAGCACTTCTGTATGATTTGATAGAGATTTCTTACAAATCAAACCCTTCTTCATAGCTTCCATAAGGACAGCATCGTGCAAAACTTCACCATCGATGGCTGCTTCAATTGGTTCGTGGGTAAGCAAGTGGGCGTTAGAGGAGCGACGGTCAACGAGATCCATAAGTGCCTTCATGCAATTGCTTCTTCTATGGAAGACCACTTAACGAGAGCTAACAATTAACGACAGAGATGCGATAACTGTCGTCTCTAGGCTCAATCACACGGATTATCGATGAAAGGCACGCTTCGTCATTTTTATAACAAGTCTAGAATTGCGGATAATAACATGCTCCGCGAATTATCTGACTCTTATGCTGCCACCAATTTCCGAAAGTCGAATACACCGCAGTCGCGGAAGTCGGCTGCTGAGAAGAGAGTTTGCGTGGAGAGGGGAGCAAAGGTCAAGGTGCGACTTAACGTAAGCAATTTGCACCAATTCTGACGAAAACCGGCACATAATAGGAATGCGCTCAAAAATGTAGGAAAAATTATAAAGGCTAAGAAGCAAAAGGCAAACTTAAGGAACATTTCACACAAACTATTTCCCTTGGTTTATAGTCAGGTATGCAAAGTACTTTTGAATGATGGAAATGTAAATGTGAGAAGAAGGGAATATTCGATGCGCCTACACATGCATGAAAAAGGTAAGCACAGCATTCTGAGCATGAAGCACTGACGACAATTAATGGCATTGCATTTAATCTATTTAATGTTGCGCTTTAAAGGAAATTAAAGAGCAGTAGAAACACCTTATTACTTATTATTCATTCCTCCAACATACTTGTCAGCAGTTATAGTCAGGTATGCAAAGTACTTTTGAATGATGGAAATGTAAATGTGAGAAGAAGGGAATATTCGATGCGCCTACACATGCATGAAAAAGGTAAGCACAGCATTCTGAGCATGAAGCACTGACGACAATTAATGGCATTGCATTTAATCTATTTAATGTTGCGCTTTAAAGGAAATTAAAGAGCAGTAGAAACACCTTATTACTTATTATTCATTCCTCCAACATACTTGTCAGCAGTCTTGTAGGGTGATGGAGGAGGTGCGAATTCGGTGGCTAGCAGTAAGATCCACCTGCCAGATTTTCTTTAGCACAGACCGGCAATTGCTTTACTAAACAGGCTAAGGGGAGCTAACGTTTCTTCCTGCATTATAATCCCTATCGCTCAGCTCCATCAGACTACTTCTGTGGATTTTAACACTTGTTCTTTTAGAACAAGTAAATTGCTGCATGTAGATCGGCTAAAATCATTTTTTCATCGACAGCATTCAGACTTTCTACTGCTCACACTGAGAACGTATTTTCGAGGTCCACATGGAGACCGACAGAGTCACCAACGCAACAGCATGTGGTATTCATAGCTGAAAAGGGGAGGAATTGCCTCATCGTGGCAAGTCTTCCCGTCTCATCGAAAACTTTAAGTTTAACTGATAAAATAGCGCAAAACTTGAATTGTTGGAGCATAGCAGCGCTCCAGATACCTTTTTGAGTCGTAGAGAATCTCCTTGAACGTTGCCTTGGGTTTGCCCAGAACAGTTCGACCATCCCCAAGTTGCGAACCAATTAACTGTTGAGGCATGTTCTTCGCCGCAAGTAAAATACAGAAAAGGAAAACATACTATGTTGCACCATTGGTCACGGTCTTAGAAAATATTTAAAGAGACCGAGAGTGGCGAACGCCAAAATGCACTGAAAAGGCATTTGGACTAGCACATATGGTGTGCCTAAGACAAAGATGCTCTACTTGCATTTAAATTTTGTTGTATCACGATCACATTATTGTTGAGCTCCTATCGAGACTTCTCTGAATGTAGAAGAAGACATAACACATGCATGTTAGGCAGGCAGAAGGAAACTGGAGCCGCTGGCATGGCTCAGAGGTCAGCCCACTCTGCAAAGGGAAACTGGCCAATCCGATTCGTCATGACGGAAACGTGAGTCAAAAGAGAAACAAAGCATTACGACTGTAGTTTAATTTAATAAGTGGAAAGGGAACAAAGTCTTTGGAATGTGAGAAGTGAAAATGAATCTATTTTGCTTTCTCATCAACTCCAACTGTAATACTTTGTTTGTTCGAACTGCCAGTTTCGGTCACTTATGTGGCCATATTGCACTAGCCGGTTGGCCAGCCTTCGGGCCGTGTCAACAGCCCCCAAGCCCTCTATTTCCAGAATATATATTCTGCTTCAGTACTATGCCTTCTTTTACCTTAAAGGGAGTCTCCTGACGCTACATTTGTGGCAGCGGAAAGCAGACCCGACTCTGATGAATTTTATCCTGCTCCATGCCGCTTTTGGCAAACTTTGACGGCGTGAAAGAAGTGCATCTGCTACGGATGGGAGAATCCCTCACATGCTATAACAGAAGGGTTGAGATCGACGTTCGTCTTCGGCACCTCCCTCACCCTCGTGTTCGACAGGGGAGCCATCAACAACTGAAGCGACACTAGCCGTGACTTCCAAGTCCAGTGCAACTGCGGAGTAGGATCAGCGACGTTGTGGTCAAGCATCCTCCGTAAGCTCTCTCTTTCCGCTGTTATTGGTCAACTCGCCTATCTTCACCAAAATGCGTATCGACAGATGTAGAATGTGCGGGACGCCATTCGCTAGCATCGTTTCATGCTTTGTACACTTGGATCACGTACATCCCGTTCCTATGAGGCCCGATTGCCCCATTCGCTCAGGGTTCTACGATACCCTCGCGTTTCTTCTACGGCATCAGAAAAGCCTGCGATCACAACCTGTATTGTGTGTGCCTTCATTCTTCAAAAAAACTTGGATTCGTACCCCTATCTTTCACTGGGCTGCATTATCGTGGGAGAGGAGGACTAAGATATGCGCATTTGCTACGCAGCACAGTCAGCAATAATGAACTTACGCGTAATTTGCTTGGTTGGACGTCTAGATCGCGATGGACCTAGTGGATCTAGTGATTGAGGAAGTGATGCGCGGAGATCCACAATCGTAGAGTAATGGATGATGTGAGTGGAACCGTAAAGCTTGTCGTCTTTGGCTGGACCAAAAGTCAACATTCCAATCAGGATGCTGTTAAATTTGAGTTCAAGTAGGTCATTCCATGCCTATCAAAGGAACATCTCGCTGTTCGAACCTAGTACTTTCGCTAAATTCTGCAGATCTAATGCGCACATGAAATAGCAAGCAAATGCAATGGCTCACTGTCAATTTTGCGATCATTTCCCACCCGTCGACTGCCGCTACTTACCACTTTTCAGTAGGGCCATAAAACCAGCAGGTTTTGCGTGGACAAGCAAATGCCTTCGAAATGTACTTGATTGGACAACAGTAATAAAACAAAGCATATCACTATTCGTTTAGCGTCAATTTTCCACAAAAGGCATGAACATGGGACGCAATGAGGAGAATTAACGCTGCAATAAATGCAGGCATCAATTTAGGAATAACTGCTGGAATTTATGGAGAGGAAGGTGAGGAATGGGCAAGAGACTCACCATTAGCAGTGCTAGGGTCGCATTGGCTGGCATTGTCCCCAATTCAGAGAGCCAGTTTCACCAGCCAATGCTCCAACAGTCGGACGATAGCCACAAGCATGGGGCATGTAATCGTAGCCAGGCGATTGGTGTTACTGGCAACATGGACTTCAGCATTCGTCGCATTTGCCTTCACTACATCAGCCACTTCTTGTCCAGCTAGGCAGGAGGTATAGTGCTACTGATGAGATAATTAGCGAGGGCACAATTTTGTTGCAATGTTACATTCCATTGTGAATTGTATCTGCACCACTTTAAATACTCTCCCCTAACGCATTTGTAGTTGAATGTGGTGACTGCTGACGCATCAAATCCATGTGGTTGGCTATGTACAGTCGGTCGACACGTAACTTGTCTGGTGCGCCCTCCGGCACAGTTATGATGGTAGCTACTATGGTGACTGTTTAACAAGTCAACTTGTGAATGATTGGCCTATTTATTTTGTGCTTATTCTGACATTTTTGCAACATTTGAATAGCTTGCTACTTTATCTATCAATGTGTGCACACGCATTATAAATGTGGGTATAGAGCGCGCAGCGCTAATTGCTTCTCATTGAATTGCGAAATGACTGAAGTGAGTCCTTTTGAACACCAAAGATTTGAACCACCTTGGTGCCACCCACATGATTTGTTTAATGGACAGGACTTGAGGGTTGATGATTATTTACCGACTGGTGGGTTGCCACGGTCGGTGCGACGCAGGTGTGCATGCACGTGCAATAAGTGGCTCGACGTCAAGGGGTGCCCAACATTGGGTGGACATAGTCTCGCATATTCATTGACTCTATTAAACTTGGTTCTACAATGAGTGTCGGGGCATTTAAAGCATAAATGTGGATAATTATAGCTAGTCAGGTTAAGGTAAGCAAAGGCGTGTTGCCCTAGAAGGTTCCAATGGTCGATCATGCAAATGGAAACTTTGAGAACACAAGAAATGAACATTTACTGGAAGGGAGGTAGTTTCAGCACCACTGGTCCTAGTTATTGTACACGTTCCAACGAAATGAATTCCTGCTTGGCTCTGGGCACCACGTTCACGTCAAGCTTTGAAGGTCCTCTGGGTTTTTACAAAACCTTAGCCTACGTTAAGCGGGAAACGAAAAGAAGGCAGAGTAACTAAAAATCCACCAGGCTAATGACTTTGATTTGCTTACCCACTCTTTCAATGGTCAAGTGGTTCTGTACCAGGGTAACCAGACCTGCTGCGTCTCTGGTCACGAGGTTGAAGTGCGTCTACTAAAATCCAATTTCAGTAGGCCCAAATTGCGTACAAGAAAATAATTGTTAGTGTACGCTGATGGAGCCTTCGTCTCGAGATCGTCACTCCGTTACATTTGCATTTGCTTTGTTCCAATAAAGCCGTTTCTAATATAAGTGGCCACATGCCAATGAAGGTTATTTCACCAACAACGGCGCTGTGTCCAGCATTGTTTACTCACTAAAGACCAACTTGAGAACTCCATTGGCGTGCTTATTTGGAAGTGGAGGATGTACCGTGCCCATATGCTATGCGAGGCTGAGAAGATTTAAAGAAGAGCATGCTGCCTCGTGATCTCTTCTATAGAGTGCATTTAGCCAGGATGAATTGGCGCGAAAGCAAATAACCTCTAGTGCGGCATCCAAACTAAAATTAATGCGCTACCATTGTTCTCTGGGCCTTGAGACACGACACTGCAGTAGACCACGCGACAGGCTGCAATCACGTCAACGCTAGATATGCTGTTCATCGCGATTCGCTGGACAATTATCCTTTCCACAATCCAGGTATCCTATACGCTCCTCTCCGCTACGTTTCGTCTTAGCACTATGTGCTCTTTTATTTCCTCATCATGCCCCTCTTCTCCGCTTGAACTACGCCAATGGACCAATGCAAAGGGTGAAGGCAGAATTCGTAGAAATTAAGGGTGAGTCCAGCCATTACTCTCTCTCTTATCTTATCAGATTATCCACCTTTTGTCTTTTTTCTTCTTTTTGCGTGTCTGTTAAATATTTATTCCAATGGTAGCGCTCTTAAATGGGCCCATTGAGGGAGGTCTGTGTGCCAATAGTAAGCATCCTAGCTTTGACTTATTAATAATTTGTGATTGGTAATGTGTCAACAATTGTTACAGCGGTAACGCAAATGTAGAGATAAAATCGAATGCATGAACAGCTGGTTCGATGAAGGAATTTACGAAACTAAGGAAGTAGGAATGTGTTACAGCATGTCCAAAATCAAATCACAAACTCCGCACAGACATTGGAACTTAGTAGCGTTTTTGTTTTCTTAAATTTTCTCGCCTATTAATCACCTCCATTTTCCATTCCCTTCTTTTCGGCCACATCACCCCACCCCTTCACCCCTTGTAGTAGAGCAACTGTTTTTCTTCGCCAGTCCCGGAGGGGTCTAGCCACCCCAACTCTCCTCTCCAGTTGGGAGCAAGCATTACCGAAGGCGCAGAATCAGAAACACCCACCAGCAACCCACGTTTGTAGGTTCCGCAGTTATATTTAGGGTGAGTCGCTTACTTTTCTGCTACTTCATGCCTTGATCATCTTAATGAATCTTTATAATTCATGATGTAATCATGAAATAAGTAGCAGACGTACAGGATCAAAACTGTGTGCTACCGGCCACTTACCTACTGGAGACACACTGCAGAGAGCTGAGGTGAAATAGGCTCGGTTGAATAAGGCACGACTGGATGCGTCTCTCTACCCTAGAATCCAAACGACACTGACATTTCGTATTTCACCATTCCAGCAATGCTTCATTTACCTCTCAGAACCCTCGAGAATTACCCAGGGAACAGTGATGTTTGTAATTTTGTCGCTCAGGTATTGGGGTTCATGGTAAACACGTAAGGACTATTGGCACCTTCAGATTGGGGAATGAGATGCAACTCTCACGTATCCTGATTCCCTCGCAGGTCCCACTCCAGTGTCACCACTGTTACTGTCTCGTTCCTCTCCCATCATCCTCTCTTTCAAAATAATGAGCCCTACGGAATGCGTGACCACGCCCAACCGCATCTTGTTTATCTACTTTGTTACAGTTAAGAGATTTGCAGATGCACATTCGTGCGCCTACCTTTTCCATTGCTCTTTAGTGAGGCCAGAACTACTTCTTCCCCATCTCTTGTTTTGTATTCACACCCTAACATCCTTCGAAGCGAAATTTGCAATTTTTCTATCGCCTTCTCTTCCCGAGTTAGCCATCGTCAATGCCATCTTGTTGAGTTCTACTCGTATCTGATTGTCCATGTCTACTGTGCATCCTATGCTTACACATTTCTCCTACTGCATTCAAAGATAAGGCCGAAAGCAAATCAGACTGCACTGAACTTTACTGGTGACCGTGTCCTATCTTGCTTCTTCCTGTCCTGTTCCATGTCAGCGCTCACGTCTCCTACTTCTCTTTACTGTTCCAGCCCACCCAGACCCCACCTATCGAGTCTCTACTCCCAACACACTCTCGAAAATGAAGAGAAGCACGTCGGTTTGCTATAAGTTCGCGATTTGTATTCAAGCCGGACTAATACTTACTGCATTGCCCTTGTCCATGCTTTGACCTTTTAGGTGATCTGCATACCTAGTCCGCTACGGAAACTAATTAAATTCATACCCCTCCTCCAACCTTTATTGCAAGTGCACTATGCAAAACGAAGTTACACTCCTCTTAGAAGTGAGAGAGAGAGACAGTTCAACATTGTGCGTTTAAACAAAGGTTAGGGTGGTCATGTGGTATGTTACTATCTGTTGAGGTGCCGACGGACAAAAATGTATCAACTGCAACAACAAAGAAAATGGCTAAAATATGCTCTGAATCCATGAAAACAAGAGAACTCTAATAGCTGGAGTATGGGCACACTTGAATGCCTAGTGCGCTCCATTGATCCGATTGACAACCTACGACAACTAACATGCAATTTTTTATTAAAATGGATACAGTGCAATTTACTAACTTTTTTGAGTTGCATATGCAATGTAATCACATGAACGAAAATGAAGACTATGTTTCATGCATGTTAATTATCTCAATGCATAATGTATGCAATTTCGGGCCTTTTGCCAAGGGCAAATTCACATGTTGACTGCCAAGTTTGACATTTTACAATAAATTCTCTGGTGAACTCATTTTAAAAATAACTGACTTGTTCATGATGATGAGTGCATATTCTTCTTTTGGCAGAAAAGTTTCTTTGCAAATGTTGCTTTGGTGGGCATGTCTTTCCTCAACTGTGTGCCTGAAAAGGATGGTTGATGTTGTTGCTCCCGAAAAAAAGAAAGGTTCGTTTAAAATTATGAGAGCACATCTATGCCATTGTCGTGCACTTTACGATTTCGTTTTGGTTCGTCGATTAACTCGACTACCTATTTTATGTGGTTGTCTTTGGGCTGACTAGTTCACTGTTTCGAACCATCTCCGCTGGAGCAGATGTTGATTCCAACGGAAGTGGTGGAGCAGTAGGTGAAATCATTTATCCCGCCTCTGACTCAGCCACTCCTTTCAGCACCAATCCCATACTTCCGAATGAACCGGAGAGACACTCTCTTACCAGCACTGTTAGCGATTCTCCTATTCCTACCAACTCCATAGACCTCATCAGCCTTTACAAGTGTCCTGCTTGCATGGACTTTGCACCGCCTCCAACTTTGCAGTGTCAATGTGGCCACATCATCTGTGTCAATTGCCGCACCAAACTCTTCTCTTGCCCTAATTGCCGCGGATTTCTCTGTAAGGTACTATCCGCACAGCGAATTTTCTTTACAAAATCTTAAATAATTAGGTCTTACTTGATGTAACCTGTCATACATCATTTCCGTGTGGCATGTTCTAGGCAATCCCATTGCAAAATGGGTGATGTTTACATTTCATTAACTGGATCTCAGAGTTGGACTTTTACTGTTGAAGACTCAACTTGCCTTTTACTGGCAAATCTTCCAAAAATTCAATGTGTTACACACTTTTACGTGGAAGTGTAGCGAGCCCATGTTCCTGTGTTGCTACCAAATAACCGGTCTGCTCACTATGTGGGTTAGGTTATTCCAAGCGTGTGGGAAACATCTTTGTTGCCAACCTACAAAGATTCTTAAGCTACATCTCACCATGAGTTTGCTCACCATTTCCCACAATCAGTATGGAACATTTTTTGACCGACGGAGTCGTTGATAAATTATCCCAATCCTGGCTCGATTCCCAGCGAAACACTTACTGATTACGCACCATTTAGATCAACAGGAATCGGCACAACGACCGTGACGTTGCAGCATTAGTGAGAGCAGCATAGGTTCATTTTGCCAGCCCACCGACTCTGCTCATCAATTCACTCTTTTAAATTCGACTAAAAATGTTGTGCACTTTTACTTGCCTACTCACTGGTTTTACCTCCTTACGGATGTAATCAATTCTGTTTTGCACTCATTTGGATCTCAAATCCTAACATATCCATTAACATCTTAGCTCCACGGTTGCATCACTTCCTTAACACATGTTGGTTTACTCCCAAAGTTGTCGGGCTTCTCCTCTTGATGCTGCTTTGATGCGCTACAGTGGCTGAACGTCCAAACCTATGGGCTCAGACAAACCTGTTAGTATCAACTTGGATGCTGTTAAGAATCCTTGCTCAAAAGCTATCGTGCTCAAAATTCTATTCTTTTCTAATTGAAGGTGAATTAACAGATCCTGTGTTTTACCATGGCGGTTGGTGGCCAATCTCATTGTTACAACATCTCTCGAGCGTACGGCACTGTTGTGCATTCACAACAATACGAAAGCGAATTCGCACGTCCACTTGCCTTTATGTTTAGTAGACATCCGCAGTCTAGCTTTGGAGAAACTGGCCACTAGCATTCTCTTTCCCTGCTGGTATGCCTTCGCTGGCTGCACGGAGACTTTCCACTGCACTGTGAAGGCTGAACACGAATCTGTCTGCTAGGACTAGCTGGTTATCATTACAGTCTTTGCTGTACGCCTTCCACTCTCATCAGCCAGTCTGTGCCTCTCTCACATGCAATGTCGAACTTCACTTGCCTCCGTTCCTTGACTCACGTAAATCAAATATGCCGTGATAATGTGCACAAAATTCAGAAGGTATCAATTGTCCCCATCCTTTCACATGGTGTGCAGTCTATAGGCACACACGCCCTACAGTAATGTGACATATTCTCCCAAAAAACAGCGAAACTATGAAACCAGTTGATTATGTTCCACAATCCTTGTTGCCCCACAGGTGACCATGCCGAGACGCCTCATGCAAATGGCTTGGCCAACCCGATCGAGCCATGTCTCACCTTCTGCAGTGCCACAAGACATTGCTGCGTTGCAAGCTAATGTCACTACTTCTCATTTTGCAAGGCCCAATGAACAGTTATAAATCAAGCATACTTCTCCCCACCTTGTCCTGCCCTATAGGCGAGGAAGTTGTCTTCATGGCTACCGACATAGCCTTGCCTGGGGCCGTGGGCTGGGTGATGATGCAGTTATGCTTTGGACACTGCACCATGCTAGTGCTGGGGAAGCAGGAGCGAGTGTCTTCCGACCAGTTGCGCTTTGCCCTTGTCCTTCTTATAGAAACAAATAACCAGGCCGACAGTTCATGCACGGGTATGCTCTCCCCTATTTTCACAACTTTTCTCCTCGCTTGAATACGTGCTTTTGGCAGCTTATGAGAAAACATGTCTACACCTAGGCCCTTTTTTTAAAGGAGTAGCAAATGCTCAACGTCTTCTAAATCGTGGCTGCAAATCGGCAGATTTTACACTTGAAGTGCTCTGGGTCCGTCAAAATCAGACTTGCCATCGTAATGACAATCGTGCATTTGTAAAATTGTGCCTAAATTTTGGTTTATCTTGTTGGAGCTCAGAATTTTGCTAGCATTCGACTCATTTGCATTTGTTAAGTTTTGCTGATTTTACGGGCGGTGTTACAGTCTTTTTAAAGTGCTACTAACACACACCAATATTGTGAAATGTCTGCGCTGTTTCAAACGTCAAGTGTGCATTGAAGGGCAAACTGTGCAAGCCCTTTTAATCGTAGCTTTCATCCACAAAATCATATCAAGTAAAATAGGCATTGTGGAATAGGAGGGTAGTTAAGTTGCTGTAAGAAGTAGCTTGCATTAGGTTTTTACTATTGTCTACACCATTCTGCGTTGCGCAGGCTCCCCCACGGCGCTTTACATGGAGGTGACGCCGCGAAGCATTCGCGACGGTATGGAAGCGGCGACTGCTGCTTCTGACTGCCTTATCTCCGACTCAAACATGGCTCGATTATTCACAGATTAAGACAACCCCAGCATCGCTGTGACCATCTCTGATACACGCGGTGGAATAGGGGTGTTGGACATGGTGGTGAGACAAGTACTTCCAGAACTGGATCTGCGCTAGTTAGAGCCATTCCTTAATGCCCTCATCTTTATGCTTTCTTGATTATGTAATTGCTCAGTCGTCAGTAAAATGCTCAGCTACCTGTTGGTGCCATGTGTTCAGTGCGCGGGCTTGAGTGGCTGCGTCTAGCCTCTTCTGGTCTGTCAGCTTGAACTTGGTGGTAATTGGAATGGGCTATCGAGAGTTGTAGCGGATTAGTGTGGTATGGATTGGAAATTCAACTCCGTCCTAACAAAGTTAGACTTGTCAGGGAAGGAACTATAAGTACATTGGGGTCACCATTCACAGAGTTGTTAGAAACGAAAAGCAATCACAGTTAAAACCCAGAAATGTAGAAATGATGACTCGAAAATATATTACAGCAAAAAAATTGGTTGTTTGTTATTGGTCAGTAATATGTAGGATAAGATGGTCCAGACATTGACACCACTCAAGAAGCGTAAATTTCCACTACTACTAGTGAGTTGAACAGTTGAATGGACAAATTAGGGCTAGGCAGTTT
The DNA here is from genome assembly GCA_001693035.2 of Taenia asiatica. NCBI lineage: Eukaryota > Metazoa > Platyhelminthes > Cestoda > Cyclophyllidea > Taeniidae > Taenia > Taenia asiatica. Next base: position 89,099 of record LWMJ02000201.1, on the reverse strand, counting down.
ATTCGCGGATAAATTGGAAACAGGAATGGGCCGATGGGTAGATTCGAAGCAAATAGACCTCAGATGGATGATTCGATGGAGCAACGAATATGCTAACTATACCGCACTCACTTACTCGTGTTAATTCGATCCACGTAGAAGGGAAATGACGAGGGGCTGCAAAGCGTCAACGCACTTACTCGCATAGTCATCACCTATGGTTCGACACTTTATAGCCACATTTAGCGCAAAAGAAAGATCACTCCCATTGTTCACGGTTTAAGTGCAAAGTTGGGTTAAATGGGTACTGCGGAATGGTAATCCTTGAGTATGTCTTCCAAGAAGCTCACGAACACCGTCACGACAATGGTTTCCAGTTATAGCCATCATCGACTTCGCTCTACCAGTCAGTCTAAATCATTCTGAAATTAGTAGTCCGATACGGAAACGAGGCTATTTTATGCAGCAAACATGGTGCTAATTAATAATCGGTGCTATTTATCAGTCCATAATCCGATGCCGATTCAAAAGCGCCTAATATCTGAATTTATTGCCCCATACTACTCGTTTTTCGTCAGCAGCAAGCGTTGCGAGATCTAGCAGCTGATGGCGTGCAAAGGTGGAACAAACGCGACTGCAGGTGCATATACGGTTCTGCCCTCAATTATTTGCTTATCATAGTGGCATTAGCCGCAATCGGACGCAAATCATGGCAGCCATTGCACTTCGCGAAATGCGGAGACATTTGCTGCGAGCACAGCGCAGAGTGGAATATGGTGGGCACATGACGCATCACCACCGGAGTCTCAGGCGTGCAGTAATTTGCGACCCGAAACGGAAACAACCTCAAGCTTACACGGTGTAAACTGGCATTGCGAGCGAAATGCACATGTACTAGCCTTGAGCTCAACGACCCACTGCTAGAGATGTACCGATGTGACTAGATGTGGTAATCGTAATGAGCATCACTACTATAATGGGTTTGGCAACGACTTCTTTGTAAAACGTGCTTGATAGAGCACCACAAATCATTGTTCTTTACTTTCAAGCTTGGCTTTCAATGCTGTGCCTGTGCATTGATCGAGGAGACATCCAAAGGCGTGATATCGGTAAGAAAAATAGGCAAACAAATCAACTGGCGCACCAGGCATACCTTTTCTAACGCGCTGGTTTGGTAAGTCAAGACATCACATTACTACGTGGAGGGCAGTGATGAGGACCTGCGTGTGTTGCGATGGGAAAACGGAAAATCTTGCGCAGGAATGGCTCACACGACTGCTTTCATTTGTAAGACTTTGGCTGTGATGCGTCATATTTCTGCCACGTTCTGCCCTGCACTGTGGCTATCGCGCCTTTGTCACCACCATTTTGATTGTCAACAATCACACCTTTTTATAATCAGCCAAATTTATTGATAAAATTAGCTACTCCGAAGCTAGTGTGGCTGCTGATGTTGATCTGCCCTTATTGCGAATAGAAACACAAATGGGTAAATGAGTTGGCAATACCAGGATATTTACAAATTCTGCGGAGCTAAGAAGATACCCTTAAAGTTTACAAACCCAAAAATTTTTACTAGATACTTTTCCAAACAAATCAGAGATCGGTGCCCTTGCGCATCCCTTCTTGGATGGTGCACATCAACAATGACCACTAGGAAGGCAAGAACAATCACTTGCTACAGTTTGGTGCCTCCAAACCCCTCAGACACTCAGACTAGCAATCAAGCTGTCTCTACTGGCCAGCTGTAGACACCTTGGAGACTTACTGAAACTCTTCTTGCCCACCCCTCTGCTTCGGGTACTTTTCATTTGGTTAGGCGGCCAGTGGAATTCCCACCAAGTAAGCACATGCACAATCGGAAGCAGTGGGTAGGGCTAAATTCTATTCATGGATTTTGTATGGCTTGGACTACCACATAAGCATTACCTAAAGGAGACGGAGACAAACATTTTGATGTAGATAGCAGTCGCCCTTACTCTAGCCTCACCGTCCACAAAGGTCTTTCCAAAGAACAAAGGTAAGTTCCACTCAGCTCCCTTGCCTTCTCGGGCAATCCGCCTTCATGAACAGCACATTTGACAATACGCTACTTTGCCAACACCTCTGCACCAATACATCGGGGCTGGGCCAAAAGGTGCATCAGGACCCACGATCAGTGCATATACCACTCACTCACTCTCGTCCGCTTCGAGCACCTGTCCTGGCTATGCTATGGGAATGAACGCATGCGAAGCGCTTCTGTATCTACATCACTAAACATGAAAACAATTTATGATGCTTAATCCTAAATTTAAACTTAAGAAAATGTGCGGAAATGTGCTGACCACACTGCAATGTAGAATGGAAACGAATTTACCTGCTGGCTAGCTTTTTCTGTCACCCGATGTTCGGACAACAAGTCAGAAAGCGATTAGTGGATGCGGTCTTTTGCAGGCAAAACCGGTGCTAAAGAACTAAAATATGTGTTGTTTGATTTGTATTGCACAATCACCCCATTTCGAAACCATCTGCCTTTCCACATAACCCTGTTAATTTTGTGTTCCTGCTGAAAAGCAATAAGTAGGGGCGGTAAAAGGGTGATGGGGAATCGCAAAACAGATTTTGAAGACACTGCACCATTGCCTTTGCTTGTTATTCTATGACACACATTAGCTTTACAAAATTCAAGAGATGAAGGAACACAGGATTTAAAGGCAAACAAGGCGGATTAAGTGTTAGTACTTCGTTCCCACTTAAAGTGAGGCTGGTCCTCTGTGTCAAGGATGGCCTACTTGAATTCTTGCCACAGCTCTTGAAATGGTCGTCAACATTTCTATTGCACGTCTTAGCAAGAAATCATAGTGAAGTAAACTACTGCCTCACAGGCACAGTCGTGGTATTGGGGCGAGAGGAGGCGTCCACCCTCGCAATTAACTCAGGCAATTCGTTATGCGTAAGGTCTAAAGCGACATGGAATTAGGAACTTAACAAACAAACAGAAATCTCTGTTGTTTCCAAGCACTTTTAAAATTTTAAAAATGAAGCAAACTCTGTGTGGCGTGTGACCGAGTGCTAGAACCCCGAAAATAGAGACACAAGGATGGGATGTCTGCCTTAATATGGGGCTGATAGCCATACGTCATTTACCCTGATGCAGAAAAATGAAAAGAAATAGCACATGGAAGGTGATAAAAACGGCAGAGGAATGCAAATCATCGTACAAAGTCTAGCGTCAACAGGTGAGACGTTTCTCTGGTGGGCATATAAAGATCCAATTGAAGTCAAATTTGACAAAATTCCGATTGGAGTCAAGAACCTTGCTCTATTAAAAGCCATCGGACTTTACGGTGCCATCCACAACAATAATTGCGCTCGCCGATTGTTGATCCCTGTGCGCTACTGGATTGCCGGTAGTTTTAGCACTGCTGGCACTAATTTTAATAGACGTTTTGACAAAATGAATTCATAATTGGCCCTGAGCACCACGTTCACGTCAATCTTTGAAGGTACTTCTGGGTATTCGCAAAACCTCAGCCTACGTGAAGCAGAAAGTAAAACGAGGGCAGAGTAGCTAAAAACTAGCAGGACTAATGACCTTGATTTGTTTACCCACTCTCACGATGGTAAAGTAGTTCTGCATCGAGGTGACTAGACTTGCGTTGTCTCTGGCCACAAGATCGAGGCGTGCCTACTGGAATCCAATTTTAGTAGGCCCACTTTGCGTACGAGATAATAATTGTCAGTTTACGCTGGTGGGACCTTTGCCTTGAGATCGTCACTCCGTTACATTTACATCCGCTTCATCCTGAAGAAATATCGTCTCAAAGTTAGATTGCAATGTGCGAATGTAGGCGAGCAAGAATGGCTACTAAATGTGTTCGCGCTTCACTATCTTAGCAGTTACTTCACTAACAACGGTGATGTATCCAGCATTGCTCACTCACTAAGGAGCCGACTTGCAAACTCCACAAGCGTGTTTATTTGGAGTTGGAAGATGTGCCGTGACTGTGTGCCATGCCAGGTTGGATAGATTCGGAGAAGAGCATGCCGCCTCCTGATCTCTTCTGTGGAGAGTGTTTAGCCCAGATGAAAAGGGGCGAAAGCAAACAATTCCTGGTGCCATATCCAAACTAAAGTTACTATTGGTACCATTGTTCTCTGGGCGAACAGGCACGACGCTGCAATAGACCACGTGCCACCGGTCGATTCCACACATGCGACGGGGAAGAATTTAATCACATCAACGCTACACATGCTGTTCATCGCGATCCGCTGGACTATGGTCCATTCCACGACCCAGTTTGTTCGATCTGTCCCATTCCTTTATGTTTCGTCCTAGTGCTATGTGCCCTTTCATTTCTTCACCATGCCTTTCTTCTTCGCTTGAATATCGCAAGTGGACCAGAGCATAGGGTAAAGGCAGACTTTGTAGAAATTAAGGGTGAGTCCTGACATCGTTCCCTCGCAATACTAATCAAGTTATTTATCTTTTCCCTTTTTGATATTTTTACGTGTCTGCGAAATATTTATTTAAGTGGCAGCGCTCCTGATTGGGCCCATTGGGAGAGGTCTGTGTGCCAGCAGTAAGCATCTCATATTTAGATGATTTATACTTTATATTCAACAACATTTAATAATATTTTCGCAATTTTCACAGCGATGGCGCAATTGCAGATTGATGATAGAATGTACGAACAGATAATTTGACGGAGGAATTTATGAATAGTAGGAAGTAGTGTTGTGTTACAATAGGTCCCAAATAAAATCACAAACTCTGCACAGACATTAGAACGTGGTAGCATTTTGTTTTCTTGTATTCGCCTACCATTCGATCTCTTCACTTTCTTTTTTTGCTCTTATTTGGGTCACATCACCCCACTCCTTTATCTTTTGTAGTAGAGCAACCAATTTTCTTCGCTAGTCCCGGAGTGGTCAAGTCATCCCACTCTTCGCTCTAGTTGGGAACAAGCATTTTTGGAGGCGCTGAATCAGAAACACTCACTATCAACCTACATTTGCAGTTATCTTTATGCACCTTCATAATTTATTTTGCATTTTGTGCGGCCCAATTGGATGTTTGATGTTGTTACGCTCGAAAAAGTAGTTGAATTTTATTCAAAGCTGTGAAAGCACTTCTGCGGCATTATCGCGGAGCTAGCTGTTTTATGCGGTCGTCTTTGAGCTGACTAGTTCAATATTTTGCATCACCTGCATTACTCCCCATATCCCGCATATTACCCACCTAGACTACGCCGAATTCCCAGACCCTTGCCTACTTTATGTGTACCTAAATCACCTTATTCCCCATCCTGATTTGTTGTTCACAAGCTGCCCACGCTTCAGCATTTAACATGACATTTTACTAAAGCTAATGCACACATTTAACAGTACTTGCATATTTTGAATCAAATAATTCTCTGCACTCTTCATTTCCTCCTTCTTTTTGAAGGTGCTTTGAATATTGTTACCCACTTTTACATCTTGAACCTTGGTGATCACTATCATTATCACCAAGGTTATGACCAGCGGTGCTCTTCGAGACTGCCTCACGACCGTTGACGGACGCTAACTTGACATCATGAGCCTCCTTTGCATTGCTGCTCAGGTTGGTGCTCACCGTCGCTCTATTTCATCCCTACTCACTTCCTCTTTCCCGTTCAAATCAGGCCATCCTTCACGGCAGAGCAAGTGGTGCAGTACGACACAGGATTGAAGGGTAGGACATCTGGTTGCGTAGAGGCCACCCTTTGGTCTTGCTTGCAACCTGTTTACTCATTATCACTTAAGCCTGTAGGAGGATGTCAGTCATTTGATTAGATAAACCAGTCTTTTCAGATTGAGCAACAGACGTGTTTCTCACACAATAGATCTCACTTAAAGTGGCTCCTACCCATTCTCGCTTGCCCCATTATGTCAAACACATTTACACACCCCGCGACTGGAGCCGCCTTACTGTCTCAGCTCTGGTGTAAGCAGCTGCCACAGCAGTCACTGTCACAGGGACTGGTCGCCTACAGCGCGCTAACGGATAATGAACACATTTAAACAAGTCCCACCTGTGCAGCATTCGCTTAATGTATTTTTCCCATCGAAGCGCATGCGATTCACCACAGAAATCTAAAGGCTTGTCAACGACACGACCGCTTTCGTTCGGTCGGCCAGTAACTCAGTCAGCAGCAATGGGCTTGCGCATTCCCTGCTTGGTTGTACGTCTAGATCGTGATGGACCTGATGCATGTAGAGATTGAGGAAGTGGTGCACAGGGATCTACGATCGTCGAACGTAGTGGTTGACGTGAGTCTTTACATGTCCATCAGAGGAACGGTTCACCTGTCAACCCTATGCATTGTGCGGTGAACTGCACTCCTCTGCCGCCTTTATCGCCTTCCAGGTGCTGCCTCACTTCATTGGTCATCACCGGTGGCAACGATGGACGGCTACTTGCCGAGTGTTCAAGTTGATGCACGGTCCTTTGGGTCGCCGTGTTTTAGGTTTAAGATTATGGAGAAACGCAGTGCATGGGTTAGGTTACTTATTCAATTGAGTAGGATTTGATGAAGACGGAAATTACTGTTTGTTTCTACTCTATTATTCCACTCTCTTGTCTACTCAGATCTGCGTTTCTTTTACCTTAAACCGCTATGATCGCACGCATAATGAATTACAAAATTTCCCCTTCAAAGGCAGACGCCTCCTCTCGTCGCGATGCCACGACTGTGCCTGTGAGGCGAAAGTTCACTCCGCTATGAAATCTCGCTGGCGCGCACAACCAAAGTGTCGGCCATCATTTAAGGGACAACGACAAAAAATTAAACAGTCCATACTCGGCACAGAGGTTCCACCTTATCTCAGGTAGAAATTAATTGCTAACACCTTTTTGGACTTGATTGCGTCTAAAATGTGCTTCTTTATCATAAATCTTATGAGGCCACCGCTTGTTGCTCTCGGTGGGGTCACATAACCAACAAATTGAAGTAAACAGGCAAATGCATTTGAAATGTGCCTGCTTGTACAATGCGGATCAAACACAGCTTAGTTTTATTCCCTCAGCGTCAGTTTTGCCTGCAAAAGACTGTATTCACTGAGCACATTTCGGCTTGCTATCTGAACGTTATTTGACAAATAACCTAGCCCCTCCACAAGGTGGCTTCGATTCCATATTACAGTGCGTTCCGCGTATTTTCATCTACACAATGTTTTTCAAAACTTGAATTTGCCGTTGTCAAACTGTTTTCTTTGATTAGAGATTTTGACACATGGGCATGTGTTTACATGCACAGCAGAGCCAAGACCGATGCTCGAAGCGGATGAAAGTGCTTGACTGGCACATGCATTGATTATGGATCCAGAACCGCCTTCTGCACTGGCCTCAGTGTGCTGGTGGAGAGATGTTGGCAAAGCAGTTTGTTGATGAGAGCACGATGGAGAAAGGTTTGGTGACTGAGCGAGCAAGTGTTGAGTGCAACTCTCCTCTGCTCTTTGTGATGCCCTCTGCAGATGATGAGGCTAGAAGAAAGGCGACTGTGGTCAACAACAAGGCTACCGTCGTCACCCACGTCCGTCTGTGTGGTAGTTAAACTCCCGTATTGGGTTTAATGACTTGAATTCGGCGATGCTGACTGCTCCGAATTCGGTGAGTGTTAAAGTGTTCGGAATGCCACTGACTGCCAAGCTAGATGAAAATTACCTAACGTAGAGGAGTGCACAAGAAGAGTCTCAGTGCGTCCCCACGTTGCTTACAGCTGGCCGGAGGGGATGGGTCTAACACGAGCCTGAGAAAATGAGGAATGTTGGAAGAGTGGGGCAAAATGCAACTTTGCTTCAAAACTTTAGCTCTAGAGAGCTTTGGCGACGCTTTTACGGCTACGGCAGTGGCCAACCTCCATCCAACCAGTTAACATCACCAATATATTTAAAGCGACATTCTTCACAATTCTCAAGATAAGTCGTAGAGTAATTCAACGTTGTCGCAAGTCGACACATCGTAAAGGCGCGTATGTCAGTGTGGATGGGGAGGTGTAGCATTCCTAACATGATTGCAACTGCTCACCTCTGAGTAATGCGGAGTTAGGAATGCGTGACTGGTGCTAGAACCAAGTATCATGAATACGGAAGTTCATCTAGCTTATTATACCGCACCCACTTGCCTGTGTCGATTTGATCTACGTAAAATGGAAGTGCCGGAGGGCTGCGAAGCGTCAACACATTTGTTCGCACAGTCATCATCAATGGTTCGGCATTCGATAGCCACATGAAGTGCAACCTAACGATTACTACCCTTGTTCACGGCCTTGTTGCAGGGATAAGATAAATGGATACTGAGGGATGGTCAACCTAGAGTCTTTCTTCCAAGAAGCTCAAGAACATCGTAACGGCAATGGTTCCCTGCTACAGCCATCTGCATCTTCGCTCTACCAGTCAGTCTCAATCACCATGAGCGAAGTTGGCCCACACATAAACGAGATTATCTTATGCAGAAAACATAGTGCTAACCAATAATCGGTACTCTTCAGCAGCCCACACTCCGATGTTAATGCAAAAAGCACCTATTATTTTGATTTGTTACCTCATGCTACTCTTTTCTCGTCAGTAGCAAGCATTGCAAGACCTGGCAGCTGATGGCGTGCGAAGGCGAAACGAATGCGACTGCAAGTTCAGGTAGCCGCTGTCAATTCAATAATTTGATACGACTTGATAAATGGGTCGCTGGTTAAGAGGCTTCCTATACTGCTAACTTCTAAGAATTGCGCCAAATTCAAATCTTCTTTGATTTTTTTTGCAATGGATGCGATAACCCAGGACATTTGAAGTCGTCGGACCTAGAATAGACGCTGAGGCTTGACATGGCATGGAAGAGTAGTTACTGTCTGAAGCATCGGCAGAATGACAAGCCTTAAGTCAGGCGACCCATCTTCCCGCTCATTTAAACCAAATGCTGCATGTTTTGACATTCTTGTGCAAATGAGGTATTGTTTCGCTTCCAGTACTGCTCTTCTGGAAGAATACGAGCTTGGTTCTCTTCCGTTGCCACAGTTCTGTTGGTGAAGTCTTCTATAATAGATTGAGGCATTACTCACCCTTCCTCGTCCCTTATCTTCATGCTTCAGTGATTATGAAAATGGCACAGTGGTCAGTAACATTCTCTGCTACCTGATCTGACAGCTTGAACTTGGTGGTAATTTGAGTGAGCTTTCACGAGTTGTAGTGGATTGATGTGGTATGGATTGAAAATTTAACTCCGTTCTAACAAAGTTAGGCTCGTTAGCGAAAGAATTATTGGTACACTAAGGCCGTCATTCAAAGAGTTGTTAAAAACGAGAAGCGATTCCAGCCAAGCCCTTGGATTGTATAAATGATAACTTGAAAATATATTACGGTAAGCAATCTGGCTGTTTGTTATTGGCCAGTAATAGTTAGGCTAAGATGGTCCAGAATTTAACACCGTTCGAGAGGCGTAAATGTCCACCCTTTTATTCCTCGCACATTGTTGCAATCAAAGCAGAGAATCCCGGAATCGCCACGAAGACCTAAGTGCATAATCTGAGCTAGTGCGCCCTGACAGGTTGGCTTCAATTTCAAAACCCTGGAGTGCCCTTACTGTGCATTTATTAGGACACTTAACCGCACCTTTAATTTCTTACAAGACACTTCCTTGCTGAAGGCTTAGGGCTCTGTACAGATAAAACAGAGATGGCGGGACTAGATGTGAGTTGATCAATGAATTAAGAATGGGTAGGTATCAGCCAGGTTGTTTGTGATGGTACTAGATAGGTTGTATGATAGATGGCTGAAGAGATCAGGAGGCAGCATGCTCTTCTCCAATCCATCCAACATTGCATAGCACACGGTCACGGCACATCTTCCACTTCCAAATAAACTAAAATTGGATTTCAGTAGACGCACGCCGACCTCGTAAGCAGAGACAAAGAAGGTCTAGTCACCTTGATACAGAACTACTTGAACATTGAAAGAGTAAAAATAAGCAAATCAAAGTCATTAGCTCTGCTATTTTTTAGTCACGCTGCCTTCCTTTCTCTTTCCGCTTCAAGTAGGCAAAGGTTATTTGAATACCCAGAGGAACCTTCAAAGATTGGCAACAAAGTAGTGCCCAGAGCCAACTGTGAATTCCTTGTGTCAAAATGAGCATTGAAATTAGTGTTAGTGGTGCTAAACCTACCACCGTCCCAGAACATATTCTTTTTCGAGTTCTCAAATTTTCCATTCGCATGATTGACCGTTGAACACATGCTAGAGCAACACGCCGTTACTTACCTTAGCCTTATTGGCTATAATCATCCACAGTTACGCTTTAAATGCCCCGACACTCATTGTAGAAGCAAGTTTACTAGAGGCAGTGAATATGCGAGACTGTGGCCACCCAATGTTGGGCACTGCTTAATGTCGAGCCACTCATCGCACGTGCATGCACGCCTGCGTCGTACTGGCCATGGCAACCCACCAGTCGGTAAACAGTCATCAACCATAAAATTCGGTCTGCGAAACAAGTCATGTGGATGGCGTTAAGGTGTTTCAAATATTTAGTGTTCAAATGGACGAACCTCAGACACTTCGCAACTCATTGAGAGTCTAGAGTGGTAGAGTAACATCTCCTTTTGTAGGACGATGACCTCTTCAACCATTTACTATCCAGCTGTTGCCTTCTTGAGCCCTAAAAATGATAAACTCAACCCTCATTGTGGTGAGCGGTGCAGGATTGAGCTTCACTGCTACCGTAATCATAAAATTAATCGTTGTAATGCTTCAGAGTTGAGATCCTAAAGTTCGTTTTTGTGCGATGTTCACGGGAGTCACAAATCAACACTTTGCGAGGTCGGTTGCATTCATTTTAAGGCCACGATCTTTTAGCATTGCCCGTGTGAATGTCGGCTGCTATTTAACTCCTCATCAACGAAATTTGTGGCACCACAATGCTAACTTCAATTCATCACGTCAGAAGTTGTTTTCGCAGACAACGGCAAAGTCTCCTCCCATATTAGCTGTGTCCTGCTGCATAAAAGAAACGTCCACCGCGACAATGGGTGCATTCGCAATGCCTCGAGTTGTTTCCATCGCTGTGCTTTGTTTGACAAAGAAGTTGTGTGAATCGCGTCATTCCCTAAAAAGCCCTTTCAAGACCTCTATCAAGTTTGCTTATTGGCGGCCGAGCATGCTGGACCACGTATAAGAAATTGTTGAGTATTTTGAGGAACTCGAGGCACTCCAAACATCCAATATGCCGACACATTTGGCCAATTTGGCCTTCCTGTTAATGGCCTTTCCAGCCACCGTCGGGTATGCAAATGGATACGGTCACAGTGATAAGGGGTGCTTGTAGGCGATGTTCGATTGCAAGATTAGGAAACCATTGTGACCGATTGGAGTGAATATTTAACCTTTCCGTCTTCGGTTCGGTAAGTCTAAGCATGTCCAGCCAAAGTGCTACAGTGACACGACAAAGTTGTTAAAGCCGCTGTTGAAGTAGTGAAGGGTTGAAGGCAGACGGGTGGAACTAGGCCGAAGGAGGCCATGCCTTCGGCTGTTAAACTATGTTCATTTGCTACTACTGCGTATCCCAGCACTTACATAAACGTTTAATAAAACGTTTGCGAGCAAACTTTAACATTCCAATCTGACGTTGACATTGGAGAAGAAGCATTGGTTCCACTGTCATTGCCAATAACTTTAGCTTTGGCATGCTCAGAAGTACTGACTGCAAGACAGGTAAATTCATAGCGTGCACCGGAGAAGGCGGAACTGACATGAGGCTTGTGGTTGTGCAGAATGCGCATAGGGTGATGAATAATTCATCAGCATGTGGTCACTACCATTGCTATAATTCTTCCTATTACACACTAACTGATTAAAAGAAATACTATGGCATTGCGTAAGGCTCATGAACATTGCAGCAACATAGCTAGCCATCACAAAGTTAATAATTTCGCATGTCAAACCTATGTGACGTGCAAACTCTAGTGGGACGATCAGGGCATTGCATGCGAAGTTGGTGGAGCACACGTAAACCATACATTGCGGTCGAGGTAAATCAAACAAAACTTAACAAAAGTAGCGGGGATGGCCATTTCCTTCTCCACGACGAAAACCACTACTCTGTGGGATCCTACTGAGCGCATAGATGCCCAGCATACTCCAACCATAGCCTTGCTATTGGCTTGGCACTTACATCCTACTGAACTGTGCAGGAGACGTAAAGGGTGGCTGACTTCACGAACGCATCCATGCTTGTGTGTCTCCGATTGCTTGCGCTAGTCTAAATAATACGTCTGCAGCACGAAGCAGTGCAACCGATAGTTGTTGACTAATAAATGAATTGTGTCACACACGTGTGACGAATTAAATTAATTGCCCACTTTCAGTGACAGCAACCTTAAATTCCAAAAATGACTTAATATTATTACAAAAAAGTAAGCATTGTTTTAGTTCATTACTTTGATTAGCTGCCTGGAGCCAGTGTTGGTCTGCATTAACCGCGGAAATGAACACAAATAAGTAAATATATTAGCTCCACCACTATGCACAAAAAGCCTTCTATAGCTGCCTAAAATGCTTTACTGAAACTATAATCCGTCGCTTCCAGAGTTCAAGGAGAAGGTATCTGGCTGGTAAAGTGGCTGAAGAGGTCACCATCCAACGAGAATGAGCCACCTCTCAACCACTCCGAAATCGCATATTGTGGAAAGAGCTGCATCAGGGACACATTGTAGAATTGGTGGGTTTGATGATTACTGGCAGATGTCTTGTACACATTGAAGCGGAAATGAATCTAAGGTGGATTAAAATTGCGTAATCAGCAGAAGTGTGCTCAAAAGGCGATTTCATTTGAAAGCTTACAAAATTGCCTAGGTGAGCAGATGATCGGTCTAATAGTATTTGGATGGTATGGAGAATGGATGGTAGAGTACACGACTGGATCCTCACTACGAAAACAGCCGAGGATACGTGATGAATCTGTCGACGAGGAGACAGACAGCGATGCATTAACTCGGAGCGGAAAAGAGGAAATCAACATTACGATGGATAGGGATGTGTGCTTGCGAATAAATGCGTGATGTTGTGGAGAGGAAAGTAAAGGGGAGGAAGAAAATCACAATCAGCAATGCGAGGACCGCAATAAAATGTCAACGTCTTCATTTGCTTATGTAGATTTTAATTACTACATCTGTAGCATGAGCCACAACAATCGATTGTCCTTGTCTTACAAATGAGTGAACGAACCAGTGCAACCGATAGTCGTTAACTAATAAATGAATAGTGTCACACATGTGTGACGCAGTGGAGTAATTGCCTAATTCAAGTGACAGCAACCCTTAGTTCCTAAAATAATCCAATATTATCACAAAAAGAAAGCATTGTTTTAGTCTATTATTCTAATTAGCTGCATGGAGGTAAGTGCTGGTCTGCATTAACCGCGGGAAGGAGCACAAATAAGTAAAGATATTAGCTACACCACTATGCGTACAAAGTTTCTGTGGCTGCTTAAAATGCCCTTATGAAAATATAATGGATGATGAATGTTGGCAGATGTCTTGGACCCATTGAATGATAAATGACACCAAGTTGGATTAAAATTTCGTAATTAGCAAAGTTGTGCTTACAAGGCGATTTTCTTTGAAAGCCCACAAAATTGCCTAAGTGAGCAGGATGGTAGAGTAATGAATAGAAGAACAATGCGATAGACAGCAATGCAGTTAATCAGAGCGGAATAGAGGAAATCAACATTACGATGGATAGGAATATGAGTTTGCGAATAAGTGTGTGAGGTTGTGGAGAGGAAAGCGAGGGATGGGAAAGGAAATCAAAATCAGCATTTTAAGGACTGCATCCACAAGCGCTTTGACGGTCGAAAGATGGCTCTAAACATGTGCCATGAGGCAGTAGTCAGGCCATTGCTGTTGCCGGTGATAGGAACTCTACCACTCGTCTCATTTGCCATCACCAAACCATCAAAATTTTCCCCAGTTAAGCAAGGAGAATGGTGCTACTAACATGGCATTGAGTAACAGCACAATTCAGATAAAACGTAGCATACTGTTGCAAAAATTTTGATGATTTATTTCAGGTTCTCCTACAAAACGCATTTGCTAACGCGTGAACACTACTTAGTTGGCACTGTTCAGCCAATCGACACACAACTCGTCTGGTGCGTCCTCCTACCTTTCATCGAACCTTGGGTGGTACCACCCAACTCGGGCCTGACGGAGGCGTCTTTGACTACACCTGCTTTGCCATGACGTCTGTGATAGAGCTCTGAGTTAAACCAATCACAATCACAGCTACGTGCTTCTTCTCATTCGTTGACGACTGCACACTCAAGGGAATGACGCACACCGCGGATTCTGGTGTGAACAGGCTTGCAGATGTGCCCTGGCGTGAGCAGAGGTGACAGCTCCATATTGATGTAAGGGTGACACAAGCGACGTGCTGTAGAATCGTCAGTGTAGTGCCTTCTGACTGACAATGCTCTGGTGCCTGTATGACCTAAGTGCTGTGTTGGGAATGTTCTGTCCAGTATTTATTACCTCTTCATTAACCCAGCTGTCAAGAAATTAAATTTGTATGGTTACACAACACTCTACAAGTGTTCCTCTTTGACATGGATTGTCGGATCTTATATGGTTGGGGCAAGGCCTAGTAGAATTAGGGTTTCGTACTTCGATGTGCCATCCGTAGTCTTGTGGTCGTTGGCTATTTGGCCAAGCCCATTGTCGAAACGATGACGTTCAGAAGGCATTATCGCTTTCACATCATAGCCCAACGTCCTCGCTTGAATGACTGAGGAAGTAAATTATTTTTTTAAAGGATTTAACCACTCATAGCAAACTGGAAGGATTGTTTGAGGAGTAACTGGCATCGATGAAGGAATGGTTTGAGTGTTGGAAATCCGGTTGCTGTCATTACAAACTGAAATTTACAGGCATCAGCCACGTGGATAACAGCGACTAGCTGTAATTCATGACAGAAGGTGTGGAAGGAGACGTCTTTGTTACCAGAATGTAAGTGAGTCAACGCATAGGTGTGACGTGGGTGTATGGGCCTATTGGCAAGGTGGTGAAGAGTGAGGACTGCAACAGGCTGAGCAAAAGACCGTCTCCATGCGTCAGTGCATGGGACGTCGGTCGTCTTAATCATGTTCATTTGCAACGATGCAATTGAATTTGAAACTACAGTGACTTAGCCACCCAGAAAGGAGCGTGAGTGCTTGCGATTTCTAGAATAGTCAAGACCTATCAGAAGCAATGAGAAGCTTCGAACGACCATCTGCACCTGCAGGCGGCCGTATCCACTGCTACTACCATTTGATATGGGCTTAGTATGCTTGGGAGTCTAGATCTCAGAACAGGTGGACCCAAAGCACAAACCCAAAAAAGCATTTGCTATGAGGGCTGTGGCCTCACAGCATTATCGCAGCGAGGCATGTCACTCATAAGCCTAAGGTCATGACCACTGCCATAATTCTTTCCGCCATACGGTACCAGATAGTCAAAAAGAGCACAGCCTTGTGTAACGCTCACGAGTAAAGCAGCATTATTGCCAGCCAATAGAATCTGATAAATCCCGCATGTCACACATGAGTGACGCATAAAATCGAGTGGGGCAATCAGAGCATTGCATGTGATGCTGGTGAGGATGACGCTAACGGCGGATTTCGGTTATAGCATGTTTAAAAAATATGACGTGAAATGCGAGAATTTAGGTCTCTTCTTCCTTGCTTAAACTCCACAACTCAATGAGGCAGTGCTGGTCCCATAGATACCTATCATATCCCAATGGCGTGGTCGGCTTCCTCCATCTACCACCCCTTCATCGACTTTGCACCTCATTCCAATTGACTTAAATGGGGGACTAAGGGGCTGGGAAGGATCGTTAACTCGGCAGGTTGATGGACGTTTTGTAGGTCGGTTGTGATGGACGCTTTGTGGGAAGGCTGTGATAGGGGGTTTTGGATAATATGCCCAGGATATCTTGCCCCTTCCGCTTTAAGCGAGGCCATTTTGTGGCCTTTGAATCCTTCAAAATTACTGTTTCAAAAGATTTTTACGGCATAGGCCGAGTCCTTTACCTTTGAGGCCAGGATTTTACTAATCTTTGCTAATTACAGCACCTCATTCGTCTGCCACCACACTCACGCGGCTATTTGTTCACTACTTCTTCCAATTGTGAACCCATAGAGACGCAAGAGGAACATTCGAAAACTTCTTGCTAAAAGTTATTCGTTATAGTTAGATTAATAAAACCAAAGGTGTACTGGTGAGGAAAATAGACGGCAGTGCGACCTCCCACCCATTAACGTTCCATTCACCCACACTCTCCGTTGAGCAGCTGCAAAGTTCACGATTGGTTCTTTTGGGAAATAGAGAAGGTAAAAAGTACTAGCCTCATCCTCTTGTTGTGCCTTTGAGACAAATATAGAAGCAGCAGTGAATTAGGTGATCTCGCACTCGAATACGAAGTTGTGACTCCTAGTGAACACTCCACGCCCAGCCAACCGCATGATGTGTTCAGGTTGCTGCCATCAGTCCAATAGAGTGATCACGTTTTTGTTTGCTTACATTGGTCTAAATCAATGCATTTGCAGCACGATCCAGCACAACTCATCATCCTTGGCTAATAAATGAACAGTGTCACACATACGTGACGCAATGGAGTAATTTCTCATTTTAAGTCACAGCAACCGTTAGCTCTCAAAACCATCCATTATCATTACAAGTAATAGGAATATTATTGTTTTAGTTTATTGGCATCATTTGATGCTCAGAAGCTAAACTTGGTTGGTTTGCATTAACTGCTGGAATAAATACAAATAGCTACACATGTTAGCTACACCACTATGCGTACAAAGTGAACTTACAAATAAATGCATGTGACTATGGGGAGGAAGGTAAGGAATGGGTAAGGAACGCACCATCGGTAGTGCAAGGACTACATTGACCGACAGTGGTCTCAAATGAAGAGAGACACTTGCACATGCCAACGCTCCTACAGGTGAATAATGGCCACAAACACGGGACATACAGTCGTGGTAAGGCGATTACTGATGCTGGCGAGTTGAACTCCAGCACTCATCTCAATTGACATTGCCAGATCAGGCAGTTCTGCTTTAATTAAGTAGGCAGAATAGTGCTACTGACAAGACATTAAGTAAAAGCACAACTCTGGTAATAACATAGCATGGCTATCAGAATTTGGTATGGATTATTTCATGTGATCTCCTCAAACGCATTTGCAGTTGAATGTGGTGACTACTGACGCACGGACTCTATGTGAGTGGCTCTACTCAGCCAATCGACACGCAGCTCCTCTGGTCCGCACCACTACCTTTCATCGACCCTTGGGTGGTACCACGCCATTACGGTGTAACGGAGGCGCCGTTGGAGACAAGGTGCAGTTATTGCAGTGTGAGAACGCATTCCACTACCACAAGCCTTCAAATTACAGCTTCTTTGACGTCTACGCCTGCATAGCCATGACGATTGCGACTGAGCTCTCAGCTGCGCCAGTCACATAGCAATTGCTCATTTGAAGGCTCTCTTCCAATCCCGATTTACCAAAGCTTCATGCTTCTTCTCATTCGCTGGCGACTGCACACACTGGTGTGAGCAGAGGTGACTGCTTCACATTGATGTGTGGGAGGCACAGTCAGAGCGCTGTAAAATCGTCCGTGTGGTGACTCCTGTCTGATAATGCTCTGGTGCCTGTGTGATCCAAGTAATGAGTTGGGAAAGTCCTGTCCACTTGGTTTCACCCTTTTCTTTGCTGTTGCTCTCACTGACATAGGTTGCACACTGACGATCTGTGCACAATATCTGGGTGTTAGTCTGCACAACAACTGACGCCAATAAGGCTGAGTACATGCAAATCCTTCCTACGCCAGACAATTTGTGCGTCGATTGGCATAACAGAGCCACGCATTCGGAGTCTTGGCCTCTACAATTGCCAAGGCGGTACAGTGGTTTTAGTAAACTTGAGTGCAATAGACCGTAATGGCAAAATATTGGAATAGGAGGAGCATAGGTGAAACCTAAAGCTCTGTTGCCCCTACTTTGACCCCAGTCCCCCTCGAAAACAGTCAGTTCGTGCTGAAATATCTGGCGACGTCTCCTAACGGTGATGCGAAATGAGACATTGCTGGTCTGGATTCCAACCACCTTGTGACGAATCCTGTTAAAAGATGCTGTTGCTTAACTCCAAGTACCCGATTCACTTTCTCCAATAGGTAGCGATCGTAGCAGCTGTATATTTGCATCTGATTTGCCTCTGCCAACTGTTTACGCATCGTCGTAGATCATTTGGCAGTCTTGAGGCACTGAAAATGTTCCACGCTCTTACCTAAACACAACTTAAACAGTGGCAATCCAAAGTGTTTAGACGTGTGAAGCCTTGCTCCTGCTAATCGTCTGAAGGGCGTTTCATTTCCTCTCTGAGTAGGCTTTATTGAAAGCGCCGATAGCGGCTATTTATACTGCTCCACCTTCCACCTATTTATGCGAACATGCGTTTCCAAGAACCAGGAGGAGATGTTGTTTCACAAATGCTTCCTGCTACCTCCACCAGCTCACCCAGCCCTTGCTAGATTTACGGTCAGCAATTCCTATGCGACGTTGCCTCGTTGCTTTCTCTTGGGTATCCTCTCGCAAAGTGGTAGCTCTACTCCTACAATTGCCAAGGCGGTACAGTGGTTTTAGTAAACTTGAGTGCAATAGACCGTAATGGCAAAATATTGGAATAGGAGGAGCATAGGTGAAACCTAAAGCTCTGTTGCCCCTACTTTGACCCCAGTCCCCCTCGAAAACAGTCAGTTCGTGCTGAAATATCTGGCGACGTCTCCTAACGGTGATGCGAAATGAGACATTGCTGGTCTGGATTCCAACCACCTTGTGACGAATCCTGTTAAAAGATGCTGTTGCTTAACTCCAAGTACCCGATTCACTTTCTCCAATAGGTAGCGATCGTAGCAGCTGTATATTTGCATCTGATTTGCCTCTGCCAACTGTTTACGCATCGTCGTAGATCATTTGGCAGTCTTGAGGCACTGAAAATGTTCCACGCTCTTACCTAAACACAACTTAAACAGTGGCAATCCAAAGTGTTTAGACGTGTGAAGCCTTGCTCCTGCTAATCGTCTGAAGGGCGTTTCATTTCCTCTCTGAGTAGGCTTTATTGAAAGCGCCGATAGCGGCTATTTATACTGCTCCACCTTCCACCTATTTATGCGAACATGCGTTTCCAAGAACCAGGAGGAGATGTTGTTTCACAAATGCTTCCTGCTACCTCCACCAGCTCACCCAGCCCTTGCTAGATTTACGGTCAGCAATTCCTATGCGACGTTGCCTCGTTGCTTTCTCTTGGGTATCCTCTCGCAAAGTGGTAGCTCTACTCCTAACAGCTACCACCTTGAATGACACCGGCGATAACCACCTCTTCGACATTGTCATAACGCCTTCTCAATTAGCTTGCGCCATGGCGGAGTATTCTGCTTCTACTCATGGCTCCGGAAATCTTTAGAAACTGCTCCTCCAAAAATACAGTAATGCCTGATAGGAAACTTAAACGATACTTGCGGAAACACAAATATTTCCCATAATTATTTTTGCAACTCTCTTGTTTTATTTCAAATGCACATTCGGTAAAGGGAAATAATTTACTCACTCCTCAGGTACGTCATCTTTGCAATGAAAGGCACTAGTTGAAGATTTCCTCTCCACCATGGATCACTGGCACGGTATTCTGACCATCTACTGAAGCAACTGCAGTGAGTTCACACTCTCAAAACGTCTGTTTGAATGAGTGACTGTTTAAAAAATTAAATCCGAAGTTGCAGCTATGCCTCCACAGATTGCCACTGCTCCCCTATGACCGACCACCGAGCCAAGTTCGTCCCCTCTCACGCAAGCTGGACTAAGTGTAGGTTAATGCAGTGAGAATCCAGAGGTAAGGAATGAATAGTTGGTTGTAGCACCCCTCTAACCTTTCCTTTACTTGATTGACAACTATCCTATTTCCCTGGAATGCTTAGGCTCCCTTTCATTCATTCATCAGATCTGTGTTTCCTGCTTTGTAAATGAAATCTAACAAAATGAAAGGGATGTACCTAGTGAAGGTGGCCTCCGCAACAACAGAAGAAGAGAAAGAAAATCTTTAGATTAATTTGATCTGGGTGCATTATACATGTCCATTATAATTGAATAAACGAATTCATTGATGATAGGCTGAATAAAACGCAAAATGCGGAGAAGTGCATTAAGTCGCTGTCGGATGACGCTCGAGACTACTCTCCTATTCGCCCCTATTCCCATTTTCTGCTCTCTTGCGTACAAACTGTAGTTCATTCTTTTGGTAATAAGACTACAATGGCTTGCGAACATCATGCGCGTTCGTTCGCGTTTTGGAGGAGCAGTTTCTAAAGATTTCCGGAGCCATGAGTAGAAGCAGAATACTCCGCCATGGCGCAAGCTAATTGAGAAGGCGTTATGACAATGTCGAAGAGGTGGTTATCGCCGGTGTCATTCAAGGTGGTAGCTGTTAGGAGTAGAGCTACCACTTTGCGAGAGGATACCCAAGAGAAAGCAACGAGGCAACGTCGCATAGGAATTGCTGACCGTAAATCTAGCAAGGGCTGGGTGAGCTGGTGGAGGTAGCAGGAAGCATTTGTGAAACAACATCTCCTCCTGGTTCTTGGAAACGCATGTTCGCATAAATAGGTGGAAGGTGGAGCAGTATAAATAGCCGCTATCGGCGCTTTCAATAAAGCCTACTCAGAGAGGAAATGAAACGCCCTTCAGACGATTAGCAGGAGCAAGGCTTCACACGTCTAAACACTTTGGATTGCCACTGTTTAAGTTGTGTTTAGGTAAGAGCGTGGAACATTTTCAGTGCCTCAAGACTGCCAAATGATCTACGACGATGCGTAAACAGTTGGCAGAGGCAAATCAGATGCAAATATACAGCTGCTACGATCGCTACCTATTGGAGAAAGTGAATCGGGTACTTGGAGTTAAGCAACAGCATCTTTTAACAGGATTCGTCACAAGGTGGTTGGAATCCAGACCAGCAATGTCTCATTTCGCATCACCGTTAGGAGACGTCGCCAGATATTTCAGCACGAACTGACTGTTTTCGAGGGGGACTGGGGTCAAAGTAGGGGCAACAGAGCTTTAGGTTTCACCTATGCTCCTCCTATTCCAATATTTTGCCATTACGGTCTATTGCACTCAAGTTTACTAAAACCACTGTACCGCCTTGGCAATTGTCGAGGCCAAGACTCCGAATGCGTGGCTCTGTTATGCCAATCGACGCACAAATTGTCTGGCGTAGGAAGGATTTGCATGTACTCAGCCTTATTGGCGTCAGTTGTTGTGCAGACTAACACCCAGATATTGTGCACAGATCGTCAGTGTGCAACCTATGTCAGTGAGAGCAACAGCAAAGAAAAGGGTGAAACCAAGTGGACAGGACTTTCCCAACTCATTACTTGGATCACACAGGCACCAGAGCATTATCAGACAGGAGTCACCACACGGACGATTTTACAGCGCTCTGACTGTGCCTCCCACACATCAATGTGAAGCAGTCACCTCTGCTCACACCAGTGTGTGCAGTCGCCAGCGAATGAGAAGAAGCATGAAGCTTTGGTAAATCGGGATTGGAAGAGAGCCTTCAAATGAGCAATTGCTATGTGACTGGCGCAGCTGAGAGCTCAGTCGCAATCGTCATGGCTATGCAGGCGTAGACGTCAAAGAAGCTGTAATTTGAAGGCTTGTGGTAGTGGAATGCGTTCTCACACTGCAATAACTGCACCTTGTCTCCAACGGCGCCTCCGTTACACCGTAATGGCGTGGTACCACCCAAGGGTCGATGAAAGGTAGTGGTGCGGACCAGAGGAGCTGCGTGTCGATTGGCTGAGTAGAGCCACTCACATAGAGTCCGTGCGTCAGTAGTCACCACATTCAACTGCAAATGCGTTTGAGGAGATCACATGAAATAATCCATACCAAATTCTGATAGCCATGCTATGTTATTACCAGAGTTGTGCTTTTACTTAATGTCTTGTCAGTAGCACTATTCTGCCTACTTAATTAAAGCAGAACTGCCTGATCTGGCAATGTCAATTGAGATGAGTGCTGGAGTTCAACTCGCCAGCATCAGTAATCGCCTTACCACGACTGTATGTCCCGTGTTTGTGGCCATTATTCACCTGTAGGAGCGTTGGCATGTGCAAGTGTCTCTCTTCATTTGAGACCACTGTCGGTCAATGTAGTCCTTGCACTACCGATGGTGCGTTCCTTACCCATTCCTTACCTTCCTCCCCATAGTCACATGCATTTATTTGTAAGTTCACTTTGTACGCATAGTGGTGTAGCTAACATGTGTAGCTATTTGTATTTATTCCAGCAGTTAATGCAAACCAACCAAGTTTAGCTTCTGAGCATCAAATGATGCCAATAAACTAAAACAATAATATTCCTATTACTTGTAATGATAATGGATGGTTTTGAGAGCTAACGGTTGCTGTGACTTAAAATGAGAAATTACTCCATTGCGTCACGTATGTGTGACACTGTTCATTTATTAGCCAAGGATGATGAGTTGTGCTGGATCGTGCTGCAAATGCATTGATTTAGACCAATGTAAGCAAACAAAAACGTGATCACTCTATTGGACTGATGGCAGCAACCTGAACACATCATGCGGTTGGCTGGGCGTGGAGTGTTCACTAGGAGTCACAACTTCGTATTCGAGTGCGAGATCACCTAATTCACTGCTGCTTCTATATTTGTCTCAAAGGCACAACAAGAGGATGAGGCTAGTACTTTTTACCTTCTCTATTTCCCAAAAGAACCAATCGTGAACTTTGCAGCTGCTCAACGGAGAGTGTGGGTGAATGGAACGTTAATGGGTGGGAGGTCGCACTGCCGTCTATTTTCCTCACCAGTACACCTTTGGTTTTATTAATCTAACTATAACGAATAACTTTTAGCAAGAAGTTTTCGAATGTTCCTCTTGCGTCTCTATGGGTTCACAATTGGAAGAAGTAGTGAACAAATAGCCGCGTGAGTGTGGTGGCAGACGAATGAGGTGCTGTAATTAGCAAAGATTAGTAAAATCCTGGCCTCAAAGGTAAAGGACTCGGCTTATGCCGTAAAAATCTTTTGAAACAGTAATTTTGAAGGATTCAAAGGCCACAAAATGGCCTCGCTTAAAGCGGAAGGGGCAAGATATCCTGGGCATATTATCCAAAACCCCCTATCACAGCCTTCCCACAAAGCGTCCATCACAACCGACCTACAAAACGTCCATCAACCTGCCGAGTTAACGATCCTTCCCAGCCCCTTAGTCCCCCATTTAAGTCAATTGGAATGAGGTGCAAAGTCGATGAAGGGGTGGTAGATGGAGGAAGCCGACCACGCCATTGGGATATGATAGGTATCTATGGGACCAGCACTGCCTCATTGAGTTGTGGAGTTTAAGCAAGGAAGAAGAGACCTAAATTCTCGCATTTCACGTCATATTTTTTAAACATGCTATAACCGAAATCCGCCGTTAGCGTCATCCTCACCAGCATCACATGCAATGCTCTGATTGCCCCACTCGATTTTATGCGTCACTCATGTGTGACATGCGGGATTTATCAGATTCTATTGGCTGGCAATAATGCTGCTTTACTCGTGAGCGTTACACAAGGCTGTGCTCTTTTTGACTATCTGGTACCGTATGGCGGAAAGAATTATGGCAGTGGTCATGACCTTAGGCTTATGAGTGACATGCCTCGCTGCGATAATGCTGTGAGGCCACAGCCCTCATAGCAAATGCTTTTTTGGGTTTGTGCTTTGGGTCCACCTGTTCTGAGATCTAGACTCCCAAGCATACTAAGCCCATATCAAATGGTAGTAGCAGTGGATACGGCCGCCTGCAGGTGCAGATGGTCGTTCGAAGCTTCTCATTGCTTCTGATAGGTCTTGACTATTCTAGAAATCGCAAGCACTCACGCTCCTTTCTGGGTGGCTAAGTCACTGTAGTTTCAAATTCAATTGCATCGTTGCAAATGAACATGATTAAGACGACCGACGTCCCATGCACTGACGCATGGAGACGGTCTTTTGCTCAGCCTGTTGCAGTCCTCACTCTTCACCACCTTGCCAATAGGCCCATACACCCACGTCACACCTATGCGTTGACTCACTTACATTCTGGTAACAAAGACGTCTCCTTCCACACCTTCTGTCATGAATTACAGCTAGTCGCTGTTATCCACGTGGCTGATGCCTGTAAATTTCAGTTGCAACCGGATTTCCAACACTCAAACCATTCCTTCATCGATGCCAGTTACTCCTCAAACAATCCTTCCAGTTTGCTATGAGTGGTTAAATCCTTTAAAAAAATAATTTACTTCCTCAGTCATTCAAGCGAGGACGTTGGGCTATGATGTGAAAGCGATAATGCCTTCTGAACGTCATCGTTTCGACAATGGGCTTGGCCAAATAGCCAACGACCACAAGACTACGGATGGCACATCGAAGTACGAAACCCTAATTCTACTAGGCCTTGCCCCAACCATATAAGATCCGACAATCCATGTCAAAGAGGAACACTTGTAGAGTGTTGTGTAACCATACAAATTTAATTTCTTGACAGCTGGGTTAATGAAGAGGTAATAAATACTGGACAGAACATTCCCAACACAGCACTTAGGTCATACAGGCACCAGAGCATTGTCAGTCAGAAGGCACTACACTGACGATTCTACAGCACGTCGCTTGTGTCACCCTTACATCAATATGGAGCTGTCACCTCTGCTCACGCCAGGGCACATCTGCAAGCCTGTTCACACCAGAATCCGCGGTGTGCGTCATTCCCTTGAGTGTGCAGTCGTCAACGAATGAGAAGAAGCACGTAGCTGTGATTGTGATTGGTTTAACTCAGAGCTCTATCACAGACGTCATGGCAAAGCAGGTGTAGTCAAAGACGCCTCCGTCAGGCCCGAGTTGGGTGGTACCACCCAAGGTTCGATGAAAGGTAGGAGGACGCACCAGACGAGTTGTGTGTCGATTGGCTGAACAGTGCCAACTAAGTAGTGTTCACGCGTTAGCAAATGCGTTTTGTAGGAGAACCTGAAATAAATCATCAAAATTTTTGCAACAGTATGCTACGTTTTATCTGAATTGTGCTGTTACTCAATGCCATGTTAGTAGCACCATTCTCCTTGCTTAACTGGGGAAAATTTTGATGGTTTGGTGATGGCAAATGAGACGAGTGGTAGAGTTCCTATCACCGGCAACAGCAATGGCCTGACTACTGCCTCATGGCACATGTTTAGAGCCATCTTTCGACCGTCAAAGCGCTTGTGGATGCAGTCCTTAAAATGCTGATTTTGATTTCCTTTCCCATCCCTCGCTTTCCTCTCCACAACCTCACACACTTATTCGCAAACTCATATTCCTATCCATCGTAATGTTGATTTCCTCTATTCCGCTCTGATTAACTGCATTGCTGTCTATCGCATTGTTCTTCTATTCATTACTCTACCATCCTGCTCACTTAGGCAATTTTGTGGGCTTTCAAAGAAAATCGCCTTGTAAGCACAACTTTGCTAATTACGAAATTTTAATCCAACTTGGTGTCATTTATCATTCAATGGGTCCAAGACATCTGCCAACATTCATCATCCATTATATTTTCATAAGGGCATTTTAAGCAGCCACAGAAACTTTGTACGCATAGTGGTGTAGCTAATATCTTTACTTATTTGTGCTCCTTCCCGCGGTTAATGCAGACCAGCACTTACCTCCATGCAGCTAATTAGAATAATAGACTAAAACAATGCTTTCTTTTTGTGATAATATTGGATTATTTTAGGAACTAAGGGTTGCTGTCACTTGAATTAGGCAATTACTCCACTGCGTCACACATGTGTGACACTATTCATTTATTAGTTAACGACTATCGGTTGCACTGGTTCGTTCATTCATTTGTAAGACAAGGACAATCGATTGTTGTGGCTCATGCTACAGATGTAGTAATTAAAATCTACATAAGCAAATGAAGACGTTGACATTTTATTGCGGTCCTCGCATTGCTGATTGTGATTTTCTTCCTCCCCTTTACTTTCCTCTCCACAACATCACGCATTTATTCGCAAGCACACATCCCTATCCATCGTAATGTTGATTTCCTCTTTTCCGCTCCGAGTTAATGCATCGCTGTCTGTCTCCTCGTCGACAGATTCATCACGTATCCTCGGCTGTTTTCGTAGTGAGGATCCAGTCGTGTACTCTACCATCCATTCTCCATACCATCCAAATACTATTTTCATTTGTAAGACAAGGACAATCGATTGTTGTGGCTCATGCTACAGATGTAGTAATTAAAATCTACATAAGCAAATGAAGACGTTGACATTTTATTGCGGTCCTCGCATTGCTGATTGTGATTTTCTTCCTCCCCTTTACTTTCCTCTCCACAACATCACGCATTTATTCGCAAGCACACATCCCTATCCATCGTAATGTTGATTTCCTCTTTTCCGCTCCGAGTTAATGCATCGCTGTCTGTCTCCTCGTCGACAGATTCATCACGTATCCTCGGCTGTTTTCGTAGTGAGGATCCAGTCGTGTACTCTACCATCCATTCTCCATACCATCCAAATACTATTAGACCGATCATCTGCTCACCTAGGCAATTTTGTAAGCTTTCAAATGAAATCGCCTTTTGAGCACACTTCTGCTGATTACGCAATTTTAATCCACCTTAGATTCATTTCCGCTTCAATGTGTACAAGACATCTGCCAGTAATCATCAAACCCACCAATTCTACAATGTGTCCCTGATGCAGCTCTTTCCACAATATGCGATTTCGGAGTGGTTGAGAGGTGGCTCATTCTCGTTGGATGGTGACCTCCTCAGTCACTTTACTAGCCAGACGCCTTCTCCTGGAACTTTAGAATTGACGGATTGTATCTTCATCAGGGCATTTTAAGCAGCTATAGTCACCTTGTATGTATAGTGGCATATCTAGTATATTTAGCTGATTGTTCTTCTTCTCGCTGTTAATGCAGACCAACACTAGCTTCCACGCAGATGACTAAAACAATGGACTAAAACAATGTTTCCTTTTTGTGGCAACATTAAATTATTTTTAGAAGTCAGGTTGTTGTCACTCAAACTGAGCAATTATTCCACTGCGTCATACATGTGTGGCACCATTCATTTATCAATTAACGACTATCGGTTGCACTGGTTCGTGCTGCAGACGTATTATTTAGACCAATGTAATCAATCGAAAAAGTGATCATTTCATTGAACTGATAGCAGTAACCTCAACCCATCATGCGGCTTGCCGGGCGTGGAGTGTTGGCTAGTAGTCACAACTTCGTATTCGAGTGCGAGATCACCTAATTCACTGCTGATTGTATATTTGCCTTAAGGACATAATTGGAAGACGATGTCACTACTTCCCACCATCTACTTTCCCCATTAGCACACTTGTGATTAAATAAAATAAATTTGACGCAAAACATGTAGTAAGAAGCTTTTGAACACTCCTCTTGCATCTCTATGCGTTCACAATTAAAAGATGTAGTGATTAAACAGACGCGTGAGTGTGGTGGCATGCAAATAAGGTGCTGCAATTAGGACAGATGGATGAAATCCTAGCCTTCAAGGTAAGAGACCTAAAATGCGCTGTTAAAATCTATTAAAATGATAAAGCTTATACCGTTCGGAGGATATACAAATCAAGATGTCCTGGGTATAGTGTCCAAATGCACCTATCACAGACGAGCTACCAAGCGTCCACCAATCTGCCGATTTAACGATCCTTCCCAGCCCCTTAGTCTCCCGTTTTAGTCAGGTAAAATGAGGTGCAAAGTCGATGAAGGTGTGGTGGATGGAGAAAGCAGACCACTCCATTGGCATATGGAAGGCATCTAGGGAGCCAGCAACACTCTGCTGATTTGTGGTGTTTTAGCAAAGAAGAAGGCCTAAATTCTTGCACTTTATGTCGAGCATATATAAACACACCCTAAACACTATCCACGACTAACGTCAACCCTGCCAGCATCACATGCAATGCCTTGACTATCCTGCTCGATTTTACGCGTCACACATGTGTGACATGCGGTATTTATCAGATCCTAATGGCTGGCACTGACGCTCTGCTCATAAGCGTTACGTAAGGCTGTGATCCATTTGACCACATGGTAGTGCGTGGCAAAAGGATAATGGCAACGGTCATGACCTTAGGCTTATGAGTGGCACTACTCGCTGCGATCATCCTATTTAGCCAAAGCCCTCATAGCAAATGCTTTTTCTTGGGCTAGCGCTTTGGATCCACCTGCCTTATGGTCCAGATCCTTAAGAATACTAAATCTATATGAAATGGCAATGGCAGTGGATGCTGTACTCCTTATTTGCTTACCTTGAGGAACCCACAGACGATAGACGGTTAGCTTCCCACATGAACTCACGTGCATTTCAGTCAATGCCTGCAGGCCAGCCAAACAGCAAAGATACCCTGGCAAGTATAAGTCCCACACTTCTCCAACTGTTGTCCTTCCAAGCATACACCAGGCAGAAGTGACATGGGATTCTCTGCATCTTTAAGTAAACAAATTTGTTCAATGATCATAGATGAATGCCATTCTCAGGGTGAATAATGTTTCCAGGTGTGCAGTGGATATGGGAAGATGTTTGTTGCCAAAAAACATTTACTTGACCTTATTGCTCCCACCCATTTCTTTGCTGCGGTTCTACTTCACATTCATTGTCTTGGCTATACCGACAAAAATGGTTGTTTAGTAATGGTGTGATGCCGCAGCTCGTTGTTCTTTTGGCGCGGCTGATAAGGGGAACACAATTTATTCATTTTGATGAAGGCTTTACTAAAGACGAACTCACGTGGGTCTTTACGTGCCCACGAGAGAAAAGACTCATCTGTCGACATTTAGCATTGTGTACCAAAATGCATTCGCTTTGCTGTCTTTTTGTCGTCTTTCAGCTGCTTTGATTTCTTTTGTTAGAACCACAGATAGTAATGGATGACAACTAGCCGGATGTCAGAGCCATTGTCTGGTCAGCCAAGATCCCTATGTTCGAGGTTTTAAGTTGCGAAGATGTGTCGTAAAATGGTTTGTTAGATTTAATCAATTTACTCTTTAGAGTTGTAAGATGGACTTTGTTTACCTCCACACCATAAAATCCTTTTTCTGGTTAATTTATTCGAAGTTTAGCATTTTACACTGAATTGCAGAAGCCCCATTCTAAGTTCGGATGGCTCCCTCGCTGCGATACCAAGGCTATGCATGTGAGGCTAAAGGTTAATGCATCGTACAATCCTCATGTGGCGCACCATCAAAACAATAAACGCCATTTGAGGAAATGCGCCAAGAAATTTGGCGGTTCATCCTCGACGCAGAAGTTCCACCCCATTTTGTGCAGGACTGAATTGCTGACACCCAATCCTACTTGTTGCTGTCTAACGCTTGCGAAATTTTAATAAGATTTGTAGGACTGGTGTGGATCGTAAAATAACAAGCAAATGCGATGGCGCATTTTCTTTGCAATCTGTTTTCCCGTTCACTGAGTTTCGCCACTACTTATTACCTTTAAGTATGGCCACAAAGCCAGCACAACCGAGGCCACAAAGCAATCATCTCCATCTCCCACAGGCTATGACTTTGTAGTCTCTGTTTCAAATTCGCCACCATCGACTGTTTCGATCTGGGCAGGTGTTTGCGTGGTCAGGATCCTACTGGTCGCCAGAACAGATGCGTATGCAATGGGAGTTTTAGTGAGGCTCTGAGTAGTTGAAGGCTAGCTGGATGCGGCAGTTTAAGTGTGAGCTGTGGCACCAGACAGCAGCAGATCATCTGTGCCTTCCGAGTAGTCGTCGATGATGTGTGTCAGTGGCGAGACGAAATGCAAGAGAACCGACTTCTAAAACATTCAAAATGTTAATCTCAAGAAACGTCTCCTTAAGTTTTCGGTTTCAACAGCATGATATTACCTGTAATAACTTTGTAAGCACCCTATTATTGCATGTTTGTGTAGGTTGATGTGTTTCTTTCTGCGAACAAGTCAGATAAAAATTGGTAAACACATTAGCTCTTGAGTACTAAATGTTACCAGTGGAAAGTAAAGCAATATTTTTTTATTATTTTTGTTTATTTTTAAAATTAGTGGTTGCTGTCATTTTGGGTCAACATTAATCCCTTGCGTCACATATACGTGACACGTGTCATTCATTTTTACAAGGACCATCGGCCATGCTGGCTCGTGTTGCGGACACACTAATCATGATACACAGAGGTAGGTATAAATGCGATTAACTTCTTGAACTGCTGGCGGTTGCCTGAATCCAACCTGCGCTGTGATGGCCGTGGAACGGTTGCGCTTTGAGGGACAACCTCGTATTCAAATGCGTGACAACCTATTTCTTCCACCGGTAGCAGTTTTAACCTAGTAAAGCAATTAGAAGACGGCACTAATAGGCATTTAGCTCCTTTGTGCTGCAAAGTAACCAGTCATGAACCCTACGTAATTGTCTAGGAGTTAAGATCATCTAAATGGGCAAAGGATGGACAATGGCAGTGCAGTAAGTAAAAGTCCGGCCGGAATACAAGTTGTAAACTTATAGTAAATCGACGTGCTTGTCTTCATTATCGAGAGTACGTTGGGAGGGGAGACTTTATATTTTGGGTCCGTGGTGGGCTGGAGTAGTAAAAGGAAATAAAAAACGTGAGCGCTGACATATAACAGCGCGTTATGGTAGTTAATTGTAAAAAGTAGTCACATGTTACGTAAGACTCATTATTTTGAAAGAAAGAGAGGATAATAAGAGAGGAATGAAACAATTACCATGGTGACACTGGAGTGGAACCTGCGAGGGTATCAGAATACGAGAGAGTTACGTCTCATTCCCCAATCTGAATGCGTCAATGGTCCTTACGTGTTTACCATGAATCCTACAAAGAGATGGACGGAAGTATGAGCATCACTGACCTCTAAGTCTTTCTCGTAGATTCTGAGAAGCAAATGTAGCATTGCTGGAATGATGAAATGCGAAAAAGTCAGTTTTGTTTGCATGATGGGGTAGAAAGACGCATCTAGCCATGCCTTATCAAAACAAGCCTAGTTCACCTTAGCCCTCTGCAGTGTGTCTCTGGTAGTAAGCAACTGAAAGCGATTATTTTCTTGTACGCAAATTTGGCCTACTAAAATCGGATTTCAGTAGGCGCACTTCGACATCGTGAGCAGAGACAAAGCAGGTCTAGTCACCTTGATGCAGAACTACTTGGCCATTGAAAAGTAAATATGCAAATTTTTAGTCGCTCTGCCTTCATTTCTCTTTCCGCTTCACGTAGGCTAAAGTTTTGTGAATACGCAGTGGGACATTCAAAGTTTGACATGAATGTGGTGCTCAGAGCCAAGTATGAATTCATTCCGTCAAAATCTATGTTACAATTGGTGCCAGTAATGCTAAAACTACCACCTATCTAGAAAATGTTCATTTTCGAGTTCTCAAACCTTCCATTCGCATGATTGATCATTGAAAACGTTCTCGAGCAACACGCCGATACTTACCTTAGCCTGATTAGCTATTATCATCTACAGTTATACTTTAAATGCCCCAACACTCATTGTGGAGCCAAGTTTACTAGAGGCAGTGAATATGCCAGACTGTGTCTTCTCACTTGCATGTGGGGCTTGATTTTGCTAAAAGCGACACCGCTGTCACTGGAATTAAGGAACAATTACGGCTGGATGGATGCGTTAGTAAAGCGCGACACACCGATTCCGACAAGACGGACACAGTGCAGGAAAATGGCCGAATATGATCGAAGGGCAACAGCACGCAACATTTTTGAAGGCGAACGTGCGAGGGCGTGTGACAGCTACTTTATGGGCAAGTTTGCTGCAAACGGGTTATTCACCGGCACCGCGTGGTAAAAGTAAGTTTGCCATGATCTTTAGGATTGACGAAAATGGCATTCTACATGTGTAGGCGAGAAAGCAGACATAAACGCACACACACACCACCTGCCTGGCAAGAAGGCCATAGCCTTGCGCAGCATCATTACCGGCTATCACAAACCGATGGCTTTCACATGCCGCACGTGTGTGACATACGAGCTGGGTGAGGCAATTGGGACATGATATGTGACGCTGGTAGAGTACATGCTAATTATAAGCTGCAGCTAAGGAGCTCCATATCACTCAAATTTTATTCGTAGTAATTGCTGCGGAAGGCTAATAAGTCTGTGCATGTTGTTTTGCTTTGGATGCGAAAAAAACGCGAATTGCTAAGTGGTTTGGCAATAATAGGGCGTTAACAAAATTTTAAGACGGCTTAGAATGCCTACAAAGCCAATAAAATTAATGGAAACCCTATTTGGTGATGATATTTATAATATTTTAGGGATCAGTACCCTTGTGCATTCTTTTCTAACTGGCCTGCATCAACGTTGGCCACTTAGAAAGCAAGGAAAAACAGTTGCTGCAGTTTAGCGGCTTCCACTATGTTAGCTGCTTGTAAAATCACCATGCACCACTCCTTCTATTGCTAGATACACCATTTTCATCTTAACCCCTTGTTTATCCAAGCAAAAACGCATGCATCCATTGCACTTGATCGCCCGACTGCTCGCGCCGTTAACTAGCCTTCACCTCCTAAGAAACATGCTTTCCCTGCAGTAAATTGCATGCGATTTCAGTACCGCAAACACTGCTTTAGCAACAATTGGTCTGATGGGACAGATGCATTTAAATGTGACTTGATAAAACAGAATCTCTTAGATGTACGCACCATCCGTTGCTGACATTTAAGCATTAGCTGTACTGTGAACGATTAACTTCTGCCTCTTAAGCCGAAGTGACAGCTGGTTGTGCTGTAGGTAAGGCGTTGAGGCGGATCAAGCCACTGATTTTTATGGTAGTGCTTTGAAGAATTGAGCATTGATCGCAAGCCATTTGCCATTTTACGGATCCTATTCACTGCCACATGCGTTGTCGACGCATCACTAAAGGCCATTTGGCAGACACGAAGCTCTGCATAGTTTCCACCCAATGCGCTTAATCCCAGGTAAGGCAGTAAATTGCAAAGACTTTAAATGAGTGGAGCCTTAGCTCACGCAAATCTTTCAAGGAACACTTCATTGTTTCACTGATGAAGAGTTGCTAAGGAAGTCAGTGATGATGAGTGCATGTTATCCTGGTTTCGTGGGTCACATTACTAGCGTAAAGAGACTCACGAAACCACGTACAGATGCTGTAATGAAGTGCCCTCCATTCCCTCCATCAGTTCGCTTAGCTGATGCTAAACCTAAAGTCCCCAATTTCTGTGCAACTTTGCCTTATTTTCTCCCCTCAGTCCCCTCTTGCAAAAAGATTGCTCCACTATCCAACATTATCAGCATGAATCGCACCAACACAGAACACTGTTTCCACATTAGAATAAAGCCTTTGCAATGCATTTTGCTGTCCTCTATGGTTCCGGGTAAGCTCTAGGACTACTTCTTTAATGTGAGAAAGGAGGCTTGCTGAAAGGCGGAGTCTCGAAAGAATTTCGGCTGACTCATATTAAGTTTTGTCACTTCCCAGTTGTAACTTCGTGCAGCCGTTTTCTACGTTATAAAGGAGCATTCGGCAATGGAAAATGCTCCACTCACTCTTCATGCCTGCACATGTTGCAATCCTAGGCACAAGTTGACAATGCTATTGTCTGCGTAATTCCCCAGCCCTATGCCAAAGATGCTGTAGTGAGTCCACACCACCGCAACGCCCGTCCGCCTCACAACAATAAGCCACTAAGGCATGTCTGCAGCCTCTTAGCCCTTCCTTACGTTACTTGATATTTTGTTGTTGTTTAAGGCCACAAAAGTAAGTGCTGCTTGACTAAAGAGTTGGCGACTTCAATGCCTCCGTACTAACATTGCAGTCATTGAAATTTGGGCCATGGCAAATGCCTAACCTACTTGTCAATTAGGCAAACCCACCTAAACAGAAGTCGCAGTTATTCTCAATACCATCACCATGATTACAAATGACCTGATGTCACCGTTTGTTTGACTGAGAGAATAACCGCTTTTCCAAAAAATTCAGGAGTTTATGGCAATTTTGCAGGATGGACTGAAGAACATTGGGGCAAATTAGACTCTACAACGGAGGCATATTTGGATGCACCACCAAAGCAATAGCAGAGGAGGCAGTGAAGCGTGAATTGGTAGAAACAATCATTGCCCAGCAGTAAAGTTAAAATCACCCATAGAGTACTGCATTCCTAAAGGAGGGTGGGGTTACAAGTAAATTATGCAGTGGAGCTACATTTACACTTACAAGTTCAATGATGCTACTAGGATTGTCACTGACGCTGCAGGCTAGAAAAAGGAAGCACGAAGAGCATCGGAGCTGACGTCACCGTCGCTGGTTTAGTGAGTCGTGCGAGGTGGGCGCACACGCTCCTCCTCGCAGTCCAAGTGCAGCCATAAGGTCTTCACTGTGACCTGCATCTCGTCAGTCTCTCCTTTCCTTCGCCACACCAGTGCTCTGTCCCTTGTAGAATCTAAATAGGGGGAGGGAAGTAAATGCCGGAAGGAGTAGGAATAAGGATGACCCATTGGCTACCTTCATTACTCCTCTAAAATATGGGTTTGCTCTCATGAGTACCCATAACGTCAAAAGTCCACTGTAAGTCACCACCACAGCCGTTGTTTGCTTGGAGGCATTTGCATGACAGTGATGCGTATCACTGTCCGCCAGTGTAGGCATGGCAGATGCCTTTCACCAATGCGTTATCAAAGGTGTTCGTTTTCCAGATTCTGCTTCACCACGAGAACCCGCTAACTATTTCAACTTTGGCTCAACTAGGCAATAATTGCACTTTTTTATGCATTTTGCTCAGTTCCACCAGTTTTGAAACACGGTGAGAGCCTTTTATTTATTCCATGCAAAAATATGCAAGCTGCAGTCGACTACATTAATGGTCTCCGGCAGCGCAAATTCTATATAGCCGTACGCAGGCATGTGTTTATTGTTCGTAAAGAACCAAACACCCCTTCCTTCGAGGTCGAGTCTTGCCTCTTAAATGATTAATGCATAGATGCTGAAGGGGTGTATGTAATGCTTGACAGCCTAGAGGGATTGCACTTGGTATAATTGTGTCGAGTCCAGTGGCTACGGCTGCATAAGGCTTTGAACCAAGAAGTTTTGAAGTTGTGAGGTTAGTCACTCAACACCACCTTCCATCACGGTCGGTGCTTTACTGAGATTTGTGCATTACAACTTCTGCACAGTTAATGTCGGAAGAAATTGGAGGGCACCAACAGCAACCTTTCAAGAAACAAACATCAGAGCGTGGAATGGCAGCGTCGCGAAGGTGAGGGTTGTGCTCTTGTGGTGACTCCTGTGCAGCTGTCAACCACAGCAAAGGGCGAGGCTGGGAGCGAGTTCTCCACTCAAAATCGCCTCCGTCTCTTCTAACACGCTATATCCTTTTCGGCGACTTCACCTGTCTGTGGCTCCAATCCTGCGATTCCGGCAACACGGTGAACTTTTTTAAAGAAAAAATGAACCGCTGCATAAGAGGCTTCCTGATCTGTTCTAGCATTTAAAATAGCTCCTTTTTCAAACCTTGTTTGATTCGGTTTTAAAACGACCGAGATAACCTAGGACGCTAAAATTCGTCGGACCTAGATTGGACGTTAGAGATTGACTTGGCATGGAACAATGTTTACTGTTCAATGATTCGACAGAAGGACAGCCCTCCAATTTGGCGATCCACCTTTTGCTTACAAAACCAAGTGCTGCCTACTATGACACATTTGAGCAAATAGAGCATTGTTTTGCTTCCAGTGCTGCTCTTTTGAAAGAATACCAAGGTGGGCCTCTTCCATTGCCATACTTTTGTTAGTAGAGGACATCTTAATAGCTGGCCAATTGCAATTTAGACCGTGATAGTAAAGATGTTCGAAGTGGTACGCAGGCGTTCCTTCACCATCGAGCACGATGGTCGGGATGAAGTCTGACCCTTGCGAATAAGATTCACATTTCGACTGCGTGAAGAATTTGTTTATCGCATTGGAGATAGATTTTGCATCACTCTGTTGCCAACATCAGTGATTTGCTAGTCCTGTTCTCATCAGCAGTCACGGCACAGTCCGATGGTGTTAATGGGTTATTCTCTAGGCTATGGAGTTGTCTCCAAACTAGCGAAAGGACTGACTGAGCTGTCTATTGACTCAGATTGCACTAAAGGCTTTTAGTGCACCTCTTTTAGCTTGGACAAAATAAAACACTTGCTTCTTGCCGGTGCTTTTCAGTCTATGCAGAACATGACGTTAATCTCCACACCTCAGGGGAAGACTGAGACGGAAATCATTGGCACTGAAGAGCCTAAAGCGCGCAGGTCGTGAGCAACAATTTTAAATTTCGACGCAGCGTTAAGTCAGTGGTGGCTACCATAGCAGCATCATCCCTGTCACGCAATGCGTCACAAGAAAGTATTAGTTTTGTAAATGCGATTATATTTACA
Source organism: Taenia asiatica (assembly GCA_001693035.2). Taxonomy (NCBI): domain Eukaryota; kingdom Metazoa; phylum Platyhelminthes; class Cestoda; order Cyclophyllidea; family Taeniidae; genus Taenia; species Taenia asiatica. The sequence continues at coordinate 52,600 of LWMJ02000201.1, read as the reverse complement.
CCTTCCAACATGAGCTGCTGCCATCCATTTGGAGGCTATGGCAAAGGTTTCTGTCTCACCCTTTACAGCGAGCACTTGTTTTTGATCAAATCAGGTGAGCTATACATGTGGAAGACTCACAGGGCTTCCTTTAAGCCATAATACTGCTGCTGTTGGGGCACATATTGCCCCATTTTACCAAAGCAGAATAGGTAGCAGAAAGGTCAGCATACGTCACATGAATGAATGACATTGTTGTTTTCCCAATGCTTAGGATTCTCAGGCTACATGCTTGCTGAGCTCAGTCGTAGTGTATAACATCACAAGCAAGTGATAGCAGGGAAAGCAAATGCATACAATGTAAGGAGGTCGGAGAAAGAATTCGCTTTTGAACAGTTAAAACCACGTCCCCAATTTTAATCTTACAAATGTGTGCCTTGCATATTCTGTTTAGTGTTTTATCCTAGAAGGCAGGGACCATATAGCTTGACTTGGTCATCGAAAAGTACTGCGCCGATAGGCTGCTAAGCACCGAGTCCCTGCATGTCTCCCTTTGAAGTACCCGGTGCTTGTGTCCTCATCTATTGAGCAATTGTTGTAACTGCTTGCGATGCGTCCAAAATTGAAATCCATCAAACAATAAGATAGCTGCAAGACATAAATCTGCTGGCACCAGTCGCCTTTTTGCTTTAGAGCTTGCGCTCAGAAACTGAGTCCAAAAGTGTTGTTTGCGGTCAAACTCATTCCCAAGTATTCAATCACACATACGTGCACAAGAACAAAATATCGCTAGTGAGGAGATGACTAGCAGTACCCTCGATTCGCTCTTCAAACTAAACGCGTAAATCTCGCAAGACGAACGAAGCCGTCTTGAATCTATCCGTGAGCATTTGTAAATGAGCTGCAGTAGGCATGACACAGCCCTGCGCCTTTCACTATCCAGGCAAGCTGCAGGTGTCCAAGTTGCCTCACACAGAAACGCCAGGCTGCCACCTATCACATCCGTTACTGATGCATGCACAGAATTTTCGTGATCCCAGCAACGATGCATTTACTTGCCTGGCAGATCCGGTTGATGAGCTGCAGTAGGATGAAAGGACCGCAAGTCACTCCTTCTCTTAGGCCGGTGGCCTCAAATGCAGTTATTAAGAAGACATCTAGGAAACTCATTGCCAGTCCGTGTGTGGAAACCATGCGGTACCAATGCTATGGATTGGCAGTTAGATGCATACAATAAAGGATGACTGGAATACGCCGAGCTGGTTTCAGTGGAGATCAACGCAGGGCAGTTGAGAGAAAATTAAAATAAGGCTGAGAAGGATGGCAGGGAAAGAATACTAAATGATTTGTGGTGGAATAATGAGTTCCGACCTCATTGAAATGCAATGAAGGGCCATAACTGCACGAGATGACATTTCTGGATCAGGAAAACGAGACACGATGAGCCGTAGGTGTAGTAAGAGGAGAATGAGACATTTACGGAAATTGCATGGAACTGAGACTGCGGGGAAGTGGTTTTTTTGCCTTCTGGAGCGTCCCCACAGCTGACAAGCGATTGCAAGCAAATAATAGTAAGGATGCATGTAAGGATGCATGGATATGATTTAAGCAATATTAATGATAAAGGGCCGGCATTTCACCTCCAAAGCTGCAGACATGTGGCAAAGATGGATTGTTTGTTAGCATCCCTGGTTCTATGCCTGAGTAAGTTTTTGCCCCTTTTCCTAGGAGAGCGGAGTTGGCTTGACTTCTCTGGAGTGGGCAAGGAACGCTAATTTGCTGTTGGAAGGATATAAAACGAGCAAGAGGATGAAAGAAATGGGAAAGCATGGAAAGAGAAGAAAAGGACACATGGCAACGAGTGCATGGATAGAATTTTACTAGGCTCTAATAAATATGTAGATTGTGAGGTTGATTTTAAACAATTTGCGCTAAGTCACATTTTTTCATTTACTTTTTTGTTCTATCTTATCATTATATTATCTATTTTATCCCTCTACTCCTGTCCACAGATGCGCTGAAAACACATTCTGGGAAATTTATTAAAAGCAAGCAAAGCGAGAGCTGCCACGACTTACCATTAATGTGCCATGTATCAGAACTGGTGCCCCACCTTTGCAACAGGAATCCAGACAGACGGGGTTGTAGTGAGTGTTCTTGTCGAATTTTAATATCGTGGTAGTCTATAACTTCATTTGTTAGGTAAAGCATCGGCTTTCCAACTATCCGTCTTCCTAAAAATTTTGTGCAAATTAATCTGAAGACAGTAATAACCATGTGTTTATAGACAAATTGTGTTTAAGTAGGCACACTTGGCAATCTTGCAACTCTTGCAAATTTAGGTGGCACCAATGTGTCGGCGTATCTATGGCAAAAAGATATTCGAGCCTAATGTTCATTCGCGTGGGAATTTCTCTGCTATCTACCCTTCTTGTGGATGTTTTGCTGGAATTCGCAATGGAGCGAGCAGAATATAAACTTGCCCTATTTCCTGCTTATGCCAATCAAATCGCTCGCAGCGCACACGTGCCGGAGTAACGCATTCGGCAGCTAATAAAGTTTTTGGCTAAATAAGCGTGCCATTCTCGACTAGACTACATAAGCTTGAGTTTTTAAGGCTGGAGCTAATTGTGGTGGGGTACAACAGTGGGCCATTTGGCCAGCAACAGTTTGGAAATTTTATCGACTTCTGCACATACAATAATAAAAGTGGGTGTAATAAAAATTGAGTTATTCTTATCACTTCACAATACTGTCAAAGGTTCAGGGAAAGACTGCCCATAATACGATACCGTGCTGACAAAGGATAAATAGAATTTTGCATGCCTTTAGTACGTAGAAGATTCAGTGGTATATTTAGAAGCTTTGTCCGATCCCCTTAAAACTTACTTCCTTTTGCCACTCCGTATCCTAACAATGAGGTGGATTTGAAGATGACAAAGGCTTGGTTGATTAAAAGGAAGCAAGTGATTAGCAAGGCATTGAGGATTTCACAGATTCTGTTAATGCTGCTTCCTTAGAAGATAACGCCTTTGAAGATTCTGCTTAAGTAAAAATGTGTTGATTATAATCGTTGAGTTCTTTTTAAAGCTTAAATGCTTTGCTGCTGTAGGAGTCCAATGTTAGGGCATTTTATGAGCATACTGTCACCACATCTACTATCATCTTATTCGTCTCAAATGTTCCCAGTAGCCTAGTCCTGAGGGCGAAAATATTCCCTAAGCTTCTTACGGTACCTGCTTCACATCAGCTGAAGTTGAATCACACCGTGCTCTTATTTGACCTCCTAGAAATCACAAAAGGCACATGCACTTACACGATCTTTAATTTTTTGAAACTTTGGGAATCAAGCGCAATCGATTTAATTTGTGGCATCAGTGCAAAGCCCTCCATGTCAACAGTGTCTTGTGCGAACATCAGTCTCAGCCAGTACAAGTGGCATACATTTATCCGATATTCTGAAGTCTCCTATTAACCCTGTACTAATTGCGATTCTTCACTGGCCCTTATCAAATTGTTTAAAAGGTAACAAAATGGTCGTGCAAGATCTGACCGTGGACATTTGCCCCTAAGCAGCGCTGGATGAAAAGGATATTGATACTTTGTTCAGCTGTTTGTTATTCCAAGGGAGTAGCAGCACTGATTGCCGGGTATTGGGCTGCTAATTATTAGTTGTTTAAAAGCAAGAATACATCCTGGCAAAGCCCATTCATTTTAAACAGCATTAAACTATAAATGTTTTTTGTACCTAAAATGAGCATCTGTATGGACCTCTGTCATCACAGAGCATAGACGTATCTAACTACATTCTAAGTTGAATTATGAGGCCTCGTCACCCATATCCAAGTACAACTATTGATGACCTTGTTTTTTGACTCGTGCGTTAATACTAGATTGATATTCCTTCGGCAAATTATGTTCAATGCAATATTTGATTGTTTAAAGCAACTAGCGAGTCACACATTTTAATGCATGATCGTCAGAGGAGAAACTCTTCTGCTTCCCAAAGGCATGGTACAAAACAGAGTTAGCGAAGAGTCGGAGTTCTGCTGAATAGAATGCACAGCTTTTATGATGTACATAAAGCTCGTAAAGAGGAGCACAGTCAAGCATTTGGGTTAATGGGAGCCCTTCGCACTTGAATGGGTCTCTGCTCCATCTTTTACATTTCATTTATTCATCTAGACTCGAAATTGACTAATGCCCATAGTGGTGGCGAGGGTGATATGCGTTGACAAGAGACCACGCAAATAGTAGGATACTTGTCCGCACCACTTTAGTCCATTACAGAAACCCATGAGAACCCGGTTAACCAGATATGTGAGCACCCTTTTGGAATGAGCTAGAATTCGCTTGTTTAACAAGTGCGCTGATAATACTCGCCGAATGGAACAAGCACAAGTTATTGCAACGAGTTGTTGGCAATTTCAACGAGTTTTAATCGATGGTGAATGGAGGGATTCGGTCCGCAACTAACCGCGGAGAAAATTTTGACGCGGAGAGTAATTAAGGGTTACATGAAGTGGAGGCAGAATGGGGATCATTGTGCAAGCATGGAGGCCATTAGGTGAAGGTGTGTTTAAGGCAACACGGACTCGTGCCTATTGGCCAGCACGCAGGTGCATGCTTGATCGCCTCTGAAAAGTACTTGCCTGAGGACGCATCCAACATCGGAGAACTTATTAGGCAGAGAATCAAATAAGTACCGTGTTTATGTGGCTAAAGTTGACTCAAGCTTCCCAAATCTTTGCTTGCCTAAGTGCTAAACGAATAGCTTCACTTTAGAAAACCATGTAAGACGTTTTTCAAAATTCTGCTGCCCAGTATTCAGTTTTCTCTTGTCCCTACGTGAAGCATATTGGGTTTGCAGTCGCACTTTGAATCTTTCATTTAGATTGCTGAAAGTAGGCACAATGAGAAGGCCCAATGCGTTTTACAGAGATTTTTGAGAAGGAAATCATTCTTTTAGCATGTTTTGCTTCAGACATCAGCAGGAAAACCGATTTGCGTATAGTTACAGGCACTATAATTTCTATTTAGGCGCACCAGCATCATAGTGCTATACATGGATTACGGGTAGTGAGAAACTTGTCTCGGTTGCTTCGGTTAACAATCTTCAGAAAGTAATCGGTTCTGACTGGGGATGCTGATACAAACAAATAATTTAAAAAGAATCAAATCGTCAACACAGAATTGCCTTTTGCATCACAATTCAGCGGCTGAAATGGCTAAACCGCACGGTGGCTCACGTGCCACACATGAGAGAACCGTCAATTAAGCAGGCTCAGCAGTCCTTGAAGCACACTCAGGTCTCTGTACTTATCTAGGTGATTGCATTGGACCAGTAACCCCGCTAAAGTGGACTCAACCAGAACGGGTCTCATCAATTATGATACACACAAATTGACTTCGTCACGGTACCTCATTCTTTAACAGTCCTCCTAGTAATAACAAGCGCTCAGTTTCCCTCCACGATGAAGAATGAGGCAGAGTCTTTTCCTACGTGTTGACTTATCTAGTTCACGCAAGTCGGTGGGGCCAATTCGTTGAATCGTTTTCCTTCTATCCTGTTTACAAATGGCAGAAGTGGTCATACATCACAGTTGCTAATACTTCGCAAACGACTTATAGCACGTTTGGAGGCGTAGAACTCCCTTGCTTTCTTATCTTTCCATGAGCATGCAGGAGTCGCGATCTATGGAAGGCGCATAATTGGGTGAGGCTAATAGCAACGTCATTGGAGAGGACAGAATGGCACTCGCCTAGTTTAGTTGTGACTCAAATACCATCAATCGTGCCGTGCTTTGAAGAAATTCAGCTTGGTGGGGTGACGGTATGGGTAAATTTGTGTGTTCTCACACAGTAACCTAGTAGATGTGTAGGAACATGAAAACTGGCAGACATGAATGATAAGTAACGAACCGTATATCCTGAAGTAAACACCTGTAGTACCTAGGGCACCACGAACTGACATAATTCCTAAGTATTCAAAGGCATTCTTTGGCCACCCCTTTTGACCAAAACACGGAACATGAAAAGCAAAACATGCCGACAATTCCAGTAAGACTGAGTCAAGTTCTGCACTGCCCGTCAACATATTTCAGATGCAATCGCTACCACCTTTAAAACTGTTCTCATTGACCAAGGTAAAAGCCGAAGCACAGGATGGGTTGCTAAGGCATCTTGCTACTCTTACACACCTTCTTCTTTCTAACGCCAATGGGCACCCTTGCTTGTCTCTCCTCTCCTCCCAGTCAACCACCCACGCCAGCCTGCTTCACCACTTCAATGCTGCTTCGCGTCCTGCCCACGCTTGACGCTTGCCTCGCTCGCTTAGCCACCTTGTTGTCATTCTTTGTGTCATCACATTCCAAATGGCATCCAGCAGTTTATTCCTTAGTGTTTCTTCTGGTTGTGTTTATGCTTAGCGCTGAATGAATAAGAGGATATAGGTATTCTTCTAGAGCAAAATACACGATGCGATTTTGATGTGTGTGGTAGAAACGGTGAACAAATTTATGGCCTACCTAAATTGTTTTCAGTTGCTGTTGCATGTGTACTGTCCCTTGCTCTTCTTATTCCCTACCGATACTTTTAAGCACTAGTGAGTTAACGCGACTTGTTGCAGTACTAGTTTTGAGCCTCAGTGAAAGTCCTTTCTCATGTATAAATCAGCGGGTCGTTGTCAAAAACGTGCGTCCGCCTTAGACATAACCGTGATTTAAATTTATCTCTCGAGGCGGAATTTCACATGTTTGGAAGTTTTGCAACGGCTCGCGAACTCGCTTTTGCTTTACCAGCGCCCAAATATTTGCTCAATTCGCAGCTAATTGTAAACGTTATAGTCGGGCAATAAGCACGAGGAAGGGAATGGATAAAAACGAAAATCTGGAGTACGAAACCATATTCCTTGATGGTGCTGATCCCTAATGCCTTGTTTAACTGACGCCACCATTTTTGAATCATTTTACCGTCAAATATGCCTCCTACACCAGTGCGCCTCATGTTGGTCTCCTTGCAATGCGAACAGACGAGTTTTTTCGGAGTATGGAGGACAGAGTGGATTTAACCAGTGTACAGTGTATACGTGATCAAGGGAAAAGGGCGACTGGCGGTAAAACCAGGCAATCTAGGTCAGCCCAATCGAACCGCACTTGAGTCACCTTCGTTTATTAATCTCGTCAGCGTGAATCCATCTTCTCCCATGAAGTCGTGATGTGGCATACTGACGCAGAAGAAAAAAATAATTTTTGTTAGTATCGAAAAGTTTAGTAGGTAATGGGTGGGAATCTACAAGTGGATAGTGCAAGGCCCAATAGGCGGTGTGCTTAGTCGGACGGTTCGATGAAAATTTGCCTGTTGCACCGTTTTGAAATGATTGACTACTGAGTTACACCACCCACACCAACTAGCAAAAGACCTCGTTTGTGCGTCACCTCAATGTGGAAAGTTCACAAATGCGTGTGCTACTAGGCGGTGAGATGATCGAGAAGCCTTTGGAACGTTCAGTTCACCCGAATTAGAACAAGCATCCAGAAACAGTGTGCCGAATACACATGACTGCCTTCAAAGCAAGTGTTGACCTGTTTCCGTCGTCCACTTATCCATTCATATGCTTTGTTAATTTGTTTCCTCTTTATGATCGCTAAAGGGCAATTTTCACGAAAATGTTGAGTCTTCAAAGGAGAAGCATACTATTTTGCTGAATTAGGTGACAAAACAAACAAAATCATTGGGTCCACTGGATGCGTATAAGCTGGAAATGCACGCTGTTTGTAACGGTGGTTTTAGTATTTTTCTTAATTTACACTACGTTGCTTATTTTAGCATAGTACATGCTGAACTTGTTTGCACCAGAAAACAAACCAGTTAAAGGTCAACTTTGTGCGGAATCATGTTCCACACCTCAGCACTAACCCGGCAGTGTTTCATTATCGCGCGCAAAGTTGCTGTTTTGAATGGGGAAAGCAATCGACCTCGGTGTTGAGGGAGCAGTTGACACGATTACGCATTTGGATGCGCGCGTGGTCTTACTCACGTTTTAGTTATTACTGCTGAATTTTAAACATGCGCGTGGCGCTAGGAAGCATTCTTTCTCCATAGTTAACTGGCATCGAAAATTTATTTGGCTAACAGTTGTCTCTTAAATTTGGAAGTAATAGGGTGACTGCAACCCTCACCCTGCACTCCGCCATTGCGTTGTTTATATGGTTACTCGATGAGGTCAGTCTAATCCCTTTTCCTGACTGGGCGGCACATTAGTGATCTGGCCAGAAATGCTAGAATGGGCCACTCAACGCCTTTATTCGTGTGGCTAATCAGGTATTCGTAATCGCCATTACCGAGGGGACCGCGTGGTTCAAACTTTCAATTGTAGCAACCAGACCCCATTCAGCTTGTTTTTATGAAGCCCAGAATCGATTCCCTTCAAAACAAAGCACAACAGACTAATCCTCCTCCGCTTCTTCCAAAAGCGATTGGTGTCAAACTGAGCTCCTCTTTTGCCAAAATCTTAGCCATCTTTAATTTTTCCGCGGTGATATGCACCAAAATTACCTCTCGCCATCTGATTTCTTCTCATAAAAGCCGTTTCATCAACACGTTCTGCCTCTTGTCTCAATGCAGACGTCTAACCGCCCAACTTGCTCATTAACACGTTAGACCTATGTCCTTACGCAACTTTGTCCACGGTCACCAATGTGTTATCATCCCTTCTTTAATCGTTAATCACAAGCTACTAATCACTTCATGAATTTTGAATCCCATTCGCCAGCTGTAATTTATCCTGTCATGGGCGAGCCCATGAATTTGCATTACAAAGGAAAGACTTCTTGATGTTAGACTAAAAATTAGCGCAATTCCTGTCAAAGTTGTCCCAAATGCCTGTCTTAGCAATATGGTGGTTGCAATGCATTGACTCTCAAATAACTTTTTGTCCCCTTGTCATCAAGCACAGCAGTTGCGTTGGCGATGACATCTTCTTTTCCACTTCTGCCACTGCACCAAATTACACTGCCTATTGCTGCATCACAGGGGTCAATATTTAGCGGTAACAATAAAACCTTCAAATTGAAGTTAGATGATGCTAGAATCGGTGTGGAAAAGAGCACTTGCTTCATCATACGTTCTCAGTCATGCTTGGAATTACTGCGTTCGCTTACTTTCGCGGCAAGTTATTTAATACATTGCACACACAAAATTGTCAAAACTAAAAATCTGTGAATGATTGCCTGATTGGTTGTTTTGTCTCTGCCATGTTTCCTCTTAGTAGCGTGGTAATCAGTGGCTGTTATTCTACCCGACGGGACAGTAAGCCCATGAAGTAGACCGAGGTCTACTGAAACGGTAAAATTCGGACTATGGATTGATTCTGGTTCTCTCAGGTGTTCTGCTGCTAGAATCAGGTTGGCATTTTGCTCTCAGATATTCCTACGGACGTCGATTGTGCATTCTAGACAATTTACACAAAGCTACTCAGTGAGACAATTAGTGCGATTTGCTTCAAGCACATGTAAGTGACCGCTGTGTTGCAGGGTCTGAAAGGCAATGCTTGAATGAACATTGAAAATAATGGACAGAAGGGCATGATCACCTGCGACCGCAAAGTTTTTAAAAAAAAGTTGTTTACCTTTTAAAAATGCACTCCTTTTGCAAACTTTATGCAAGCTTCTTATTGCGAAATTTCAACGGTAGAGAGGTGGGTAGGGGTGCGCGCAAGAGCCCCATTAACGAAGATGGAACCCAGTTTTCCTCATCAAATGAATGCGAAGGTTCGGTTGATAGCACTTGATTTTGCTTGAATAAAAGTAGTCCTTAAATTGTTAGTATGTGCATTATTAGTGTGCAAGTTGGCATGGAATTCTATAATTTAATGCTGATGTTTAATGTCCGAATTTTAACAGTCACAGATCGCAGTCGAAACTATCACACTTTAACGCTGCTTTTCATCAAAGATGCAAAAGTGCAGACGCCTGCACCAATAACTTAGATGCACCATAGGCGGCAGAAGGAGAAATCACTAAAGCGATTGGTGTCTTGTCGACTGCAAATGTAAATGATCACATAGCAATCCGCAATTAATTGTACATGTAGTGCTAAGTTTATGCAAGAAACAGATGTTGTCTGCAGCAATCAGAGAATCCATTCTGCCAGCCAATTCTTACTTTGAGTAAATGAGCCTTTAATAAAATGTGCATGATTTTAAAAGCCCTAGCGGGGCGAGTGATCAGCAGCGAGACCTGAACTTTGCAACCAGGTGAAAACCATCTAAACGGCTCAGTGTTAAATGCCACGCTGTTGTCAGATGACGAGATGGGAAGGGTAGTGAAGGTGGTGACATGAGCGGGCAATCTGTCACTTTAGTCCGAATGGGTCAACGCCAGCCATCTACAACGCGGGTTAAATGTATTGTCTGCGGATTCGCTAGACGCCTGCCTTCACTAAGCCACGGCTTTCTCAATTGATGACAAGTTTGCTCCTGTCAGCAACACCAGCTGAAGGGTGCAAGCATTTAGAGTAAAATTCCACGATTTCGTGTTTAGGCCAGTCAACGTCAGTCATGGGGGAAGGTAAGAACTTGCATGGCTAGAATTTCGCCCTTTGCCGACACAGACAATTGCATTGTGACAAAATGCTAACAAAATTTACTAAAATTTCGTGTTAGAATAAGGTTGCTGTAAATTAGTCTTCCTCCGGTACCTTATTGTCCCTCCACTCAAGGAAATCGCTTTACTGAACTACCGTGTCGACTTTGCCTTCGTTATGTGACGTATGCTTTCCAAATTTGTTCAGTTATATCAAATACAAAAGGACTTCTTACGTAAGCTAAAAATTCGGGCACATGTTATCATATTAGCAATAAACAAAGAGGCGTGTTGAGCACCTGCTCTTTAATAGGGTTTGAGTGGTATACTCAATATCCCCTCTCGCTTGACGCATATGGTATTTTTTAATCCCATGGCAATAATGTAGTAATCAGTGACGGTATTTTGCTGCAACTGACTCAAATGGGACTGCTGATGTTCCATTCACTCACGGCTGCACCTTCATTGCAGCGATGTTTGCCATTGGGGATTGAACACTTCTGCATAGGTCGCGCTGTACATCAAGCGTTAAAAGAGCCCATATGCATGCTAATACAAGTAGGTCGGTTAATTAAAATGGTTTCAAATACAATTCGTAAGTTGGTGGTACTTAAATTTAACAGATTTGTATTACTCTGGCTTTTTTGCAATTTGTGACGAAATTGTTGATGTGAATCATAGTCGCGTGGATGTGGAGACATCAGCAGATGATGGCTCGGAAGCATAAGGCGGCGGTTGCAGACGAGTTTGCAATGGACCTTAAGTAGCAAATCTGTGATCGGCTTATAACTAGACGATGCGAAATTTGATTTCGTCCGACTTCGAGTTGACAAACATCTTGATGCGCCCTTTGCACACAAAGGCAAACGATTACGAATCGCGAGAATATCGCTGAGACGATTTTGGAACCTTTTAAATGTGTAATTAGTTTTGAGTACGCCAGCAGAAACTAAAACCGTCCCAAAAGAGTTTGTCCACCACGTTGACGCCCCAAAATTAATGGATTGAATGATGCAGAAAGGAATGTCAAAAACTACGCTTCTCCATATTCCACCTAAATAAAGCTCACATTAAAGAAAATTAGTTGATAGGCGATAATGTCCATTAAAAGCGCATCAGATAGCATTGTCCACAGGCATGATTGGTACAGGGATTTATGCTAACGTGGAATTTCGGTCAACCCAAGATGCGATGAACGATACCCAACTTTTGAAATCACCATTCACCGATGCATTGCCTCAAAGATCCCAACACAGAGATGACACATGAGCGCAAACTGGACAATGATAAACAAACAATTATAACACTTCAACTGCACCCATGCGTCATAAGATTTGTTTATTGGAAAAGCTGGGAAGAACCTCCCCCTCATTTAATGTTTTATCACATGGTAAATGGATGCGGATGACAACTGATCTTAGCATTTCGTTCCCAATAATCCGTGATGTCCATTTTGATAAAGATTAGCACAGTTCTGAAATTTTGAAGGATGATAGTAGCATCTACAACTAAGAAGGAAAAATACCAGGGTGCTTGTCGAATAGAAAATAACAGTTCCGTTGAATACGACAAATAAACATGCCAACAAACATTGCCAGAACACAAAAGGGGAAAGCTGAAATCCTCTGTGCTAAATAAGGAAGTTTGAGGACCGCCATCAGCAGACAGACGGCACTGCATACTGAGCGTAGAGAATAGCACCTGCGAATGGTCATTTTCGAGATTAGCTGACGGAATTAAAATATGCAATGCCTGAAATCCCTTGAATTAATTTTTTGTGCCCTTTTGAACGTGCTAGGTAATCTAGCAAGCGGGAAGCAATAACGCAGTACGTGCAATCAGAAAAGCAAAACAAGCAATACATGGTCGTAAACTTTCGTCGGCTAGTATCACCTCATTTGTTTCTGATTAGCATTACTAGGCTGTCAACCGTGCCAGCATAGTGAAGAATCCGGTGCGGTATTAGCGTTATCGGGAACTTGAAGAGTGGAATTATGGGCGTTCGCAAGGGCAACCTAGTATGTCCATGCTTATAGCATCAATCACAGCCAGTTCAGTAACCCAATCAGACCACGGGCGTTGTTCCATAAAGCCAGGCGTTGCATTCAGTTGCTAATAGCCCAATCCGCTCTGGTTCACCCCCAACGCAACTCAAAATGTGTATTTAACGCCTTGATCCTGTAGACACTTATGCTATCTGGAGTTTATTCTTCATGTCCTACACGGTACTAACTATTTACGTTGGTTAGTCTAATCTACTGGTAGTTTCAGTTTTACTTATCCCTGCAGCAAGACAAATATGGATTCGAAGGCTCTGCTAATGCATGTCGATCAAAACTTCTGATGTTATGCAAAGCATTGCACTTGTTACGTAATCCACGTTGTTAATCGCATGAAACTGCAATATTGGAAGGCCACACTAGTGCATGATATCGTTGTTTGGTTACACTGCGCTGATAAGCTTTTAGACAACCTACGTAGTTTACCATTTACCTGACCGCGACTAATGAAACAAGCCCTTGTATAATTGCAGTCCATTATATCCACCACTTCCTGCAGCCGCTTGTCAAAGTGGTTAGTGGGTCTTGGCACTCATACTACCCACTCATGCTCTGAATACATTCCGATTGGCCACTTTCGACAACCCACATTTCGGTACGGGTGAGCAAACTGTTTGTGTGCATTAGGTTATGCTTAAGCCCTGTTTAAGTTAGGGTTTGTGTTTTATTTTAACGGGATCGGAAGTCCTGATCAAACAATAGGTGGGACCAAAGATTCGCATTCATTAATCAGACTTCCGATTGAGTGCCACGCCTGCTGAGTAGTCATTAGAACCACTACCATTGCTTGGTTCTGCTAAAATAAGAGCTTTATTCTTTAACTTACTAAGTGCAAATCGACGAAAAGATTGAGGACGGAAAGGTACAAATCTTTTTAGAAACAGGGCTCACAGAAAATCACCCACTCTTAAGGAAACCAAAAATGATTCGAGCGAGGTTTCGGTTTTTATAGCTCATACGTGGCATGGGTGTTTCTAAGGAGGTTGAAATCTACGATAGACCAGAAATCCTCGAGGCTTTACTAGTTATCCGTCTTGAAATACTGAAAACATAGCGAGATAGTTCTTTAGGCACAAAATATGATGGATATTTTGGTAGCGGTAAATTTCTGCTGGATTTGTCATCACATGGCATCTCCTCAATAATTTGTTTGTTGAATACCTATCAGTCCCGTTGTTGGAGCTTCAAATCATTCAAGCTAGTCTTTTCTAAAGCAAAATTGTACATGGATCAAAGCTGCATCTAGACAATAGCTAGGCAAAGAAGGTTAAGTGAAGTTGGTCAGTGGTAATCCAATAAATTTAACAAACAGACCTTCGGTGCACGCACCATTTCTTTAAAAGAGGAAGGTAGAATGACAGAAAGCTGTTAGCGCTTCAATTCGAGCGTAAAATCATTGTTTTCAAACTTAGGTGCACAGACAACTGAACCTCATTGACAGTGACACCTTGACACAATAGGTGCTTATGGCTACTGGGAAGGAAATCGACAAGACTCTACATACCGACATGAAATGCAAGCGATTGCCCAGATTGGTTGAAGGCAGCGGTCTGTAATTCTGTGCTAAGTTTTGATCTCAGTTCAATCAGGAATTGTATTTCTTAAAAACATTTTGCTCATAGCCATATTTCTGCATCGCAAATTTGGTCTTACACTCACATTTGCGTGTTCTTTTAATGAAAAAGCTTTTAGATTTCATGTTCGATCTCGGGCAAAACTAAAAGGGTAAAATGGGTAAAACACAAAGTTGCATCAGTCCATGAGTTATCCCCCATTAGCACTTTACTCACTTGCCCAGGATGGGTTATGCATTGTCAAGGTGCTGAATTGCTTAGCATATGCATCGGATGCGCTAATAGAATTGCTGGAACACAGTCACCATTTGTTTGGAAAGACCACTTCAATTTTCTACGGGTGACTTGCCATGCGCTACTTGATTTGTTTAGGACTTCGGGGAAAAGACATGAATACCAGTCGCCTATCAATGGCCAATGAACCCGTAGTCATCCCCCAAATTTATCAGAATTGCCTTTTTTGCCTCCTTAAATCTAAAACGCGATGTAAAATAACTAGGTGTTATTGCTGGTAGCCTTTCATTTTTTAATTCAGGGTGGCACACTAGTTCCACCCTACTGAGTTTGTCTACCAAAGGTAGGTTGTGGATCTTTAGAGATTAATGTGTAGCGGCTGAGGATTGATCATCTTTAGTTTATGCCACTTGTAAGTTGGCAAGCATGAATGTCTGTTCTGGAATCAAAAAAACATAAGTAGGAGTTGGTACTTAAAACAGCAGTCTCCAAGGCAGATATTACAGAGTTCTGATGGAGAATCGATGTCGCCTTCAGCAAAATTAAGCGCAGTGTGAACGATGACGAACATTCCTATGGTGATACGTGCTTGCGCAGAAGATGGCACACTTTATGGGCTCAGTAGTGGTTGCAATAGAGATTTTAATTAAGGTTATAGGTCGCTGGCGTTGATATTTCAAGGTGGACGTCACCCACATCACACTTTCAAATGAAGCGTTTTCCCGAATGTTAACAAGAGGAACGATTGCTGCAATTTTTTAGTAAACTATTTTAAGATTGGAACATTGTGGACCTCAGCTCTACAATATCTTGTTGCGGCTTAATCTACGTGGCACCGAAGTACTTCTTACTTTTCATATTTTGTGGCGATGTTTCCCTTGGATGTGACACCTTCATTCGCAGCGTCAATGGAAACGGAAGCAAAACTAAGCAGAAATGCAGGTTGTAGAAATTTTATACTTTGGAACTCAAAGCATTTCAAAATAAATGAATAAACCACCGCCGCTCACTGTTGCTTTGCAATAATTTTTACCGATCCAAAGTTGCTCATGCGATGGTGGATTTACCAATCGGCTGACGACCCATCTCGCACAATGACATTCGTCGCTTGATGCAGCTGACTGGTATCATTAGTTGCTCCTTTGAAAAGAATTGTAAAATTAGTAAAACAACTCAGCACATTGCCTCATTTTATTCTAACAGTCTGCGCTAAATGTCACCAGACGGAGAGGTCTAGAGTAAAATGCAACCATTCAGTGAGAACGGAAACTGGAAGTTGAAATAATAATATCAGTCTGCAGAGTCGCCAGGCATGCACACACTTGAGACGATATCGTGATTGCTAGGTGACAGCATCGATAATGCTGCATTGTCCTTTATGTAAACTCGATCCGAGCGAGTGATGTGTAAATGCGTGGAGGGATCTTACTCCCAGTATAGTTGGGAGTTGTCTGCTGCTGCTCTCGTCAATATACTGTCAGCACTGCACTCAGTGACCTCTCAGTGTGACTCACAAATGCTTAGACTCTACTTGGTAATAACAATGGTCCGCAGAAGCAATTTTGGCCCTTCTACCCCAGTGACAAATTTATCGTTGTTTATGGAGTGGAAGAAGTAGTTAATGAGAAAGTGGATGCAGGATTCGCAATTTTTAGGCAGATGTCAGCACTTATCTCATTGAAACTAACTAAAGAAACCTTTAGTTATATTGTAACGCTAAATCCTCGTTAATTTTCCTTTAACACTGAAAAACCAGGTACCACTGGTGGGTTTTCACCCTGTTATCCACCAGCTGACGATAAGGAAAATAAGAAAATTATAATATCCGAGATTGTGAAGGATCGAATTATTCAATCTTTTTAGTGTATTTTACGTTTCTATTGTTTTTATTGTTCTTGCCTCAAACACCGGGACATTAATAATGCACTCACCTGTTTGTTGCCCGTTTGACAACGCAACCACCGCGTCACGGCTGCACTGCACCAAGTTGGTACCGTGGGGGGTCCTAAGGATAATTTATTTCGCCGAAATGGTAATAAAGCTGGAGAAGCAAGGCAGTACGCGGCAGAGCCGTAGCAGTAAATGCTCCTCTGGCTTCTTTGCGACGAAGTGAGACCCGTGAGCCCCTGCCAGTTAAGGAGATCAAGCGCACATCGTACCACATTATACATAAAAAGAGCAGATGCACACATATCTAACATTCAGTATGCAGTTATCTGTCGGTCTACCCAGCCACTAACAAGATTGCTGAAACAATTTCTCAGTGAATACGCAAGCAGGTAACATCATCATCGCCTGGCCCTCGGGGTCGCCGGTTCGAGCCGGCTTGGCAGCCACAGACCTTATGGCAGACACTCAGGTATCATGGTATGGCCGAGACCCGCTTCCTGATATGCAGTGCGCAGCACCGAATCGGAAGCACAAATCCAGAAGTGGGTGAGGAGACGACGCCACCTGCTCGCGACCATCGATGAGCTGTGGCTACGTGGCAGTGAGGGACCCCATGATGAGTACACAGGACACAGGATGTGGTCAAGATCTGCTTTCGATTGGATAATTTGCAGAAAATACATGGTGCACAAATCGGTAAGTAAGCTTTCATTGATTGTGGCGTGTGTAGAAAATTATTCTCTATTAATACCTATTCAGCTAAATGTGAGGAAGTGAATTCGGCAAGAGGTTAGCAGATTTTGCTGTAGTTGCATCGGTTTGGCTAAATTTTGAGCAGTCAGGTTGGTGCGAGCTTAAAACTTTCGCTTTAATTGCATCAATCCTACTGAATATTGTGCAGTGATGATGGCGTGACGAAAGAAATATTGCTGCACCTAAGCTGATTTTGCTATGTATTTTGCAGTGATAATGGCGTAAATGGAAAAATTTTGCTGTAACCTCAGTGGTCGGAATAAAATTAGTGCTGATTGAATGGCGCAAGTGGAGAAATTTCGCTGTAAAATTATCTCTTTGGTTACAGGCAGCGCAGTGAGGTGGCGTGTGTTGGGATGCTGCGCCGTGTATGCACCGGTTTTGCCAAAAGCATTGCAGTGATAGTGGCTTCATTGAGAAATTTTAGCCATAAATGCATCGTTTGGACTAAGGTTATGCAGTGGAGATGGCACAAGTTGAGAATATTTTGCGGTAGACTCATCCATTGGGCTAAATTTAGTGCATTGGAATTGGCGTGAGTTAAAATGTTTTGCTTGGCGTAAGAGTAAAATATTGTGTAGGTGCACCGACTCGGCTGAAGGTGGTGCCGAGGACACAGCTCCGGTGGCAAAAATTTGCCTTAGATGCACTGATTCGGCTAGAGTTATTGTGGCTAAATGGATCGACTGGAATATGTGTAGTGCAGTGGCTTCGGCCTAAGTGGAGGAATTTTGTTGCATCTTTATCGACTTGCCTGAAGATAGGACCGTGATGATGGAGTAAGTGGAGATATTTAGCCTTAACTTCATCAATTAGGAAGAATGCAGTTCAGCAAAAATGGCATTGGTGGAGAATTTTCGCTGTAGAAGCAAATATTTGTCTGAATGTAGTACTGAGAATTTGGCGTAAGTTGAATAATCTTGCTGTACATGCATCGATTCGCTGAAGGCGTTGCGGTGACTTCAAAGTGAGTGATGAAAGTTTGCTGCAGATGCATTGATTTGGCTGAAGGTTTGGCAGTGATTCCTACGGGAATGAAGAAATTTCGATGTAAATGCATTTGTTTGGCTAAATGTATCGCATTAGCGAAATGACCATCCTGAACGGTGTAACATAGACTGCCTACCAGTTAGGTGCTGGGTGAGACGAGTGGACGGAAGATAGTGGATGCAACGGGTCGTCAGAAGAAATGGGATTGCAGCATTCAGTCCAGTGTCAGTGGAGTTCATGTGAGCTGTGGCAGGGTCAAAACAACTCCTGACTGACTGATGGTTCTGGGTCCAAGTCCGAGCCATCGTGAGCAATGCAGTCTGTTAATTGGATACCAAAGGAGAAAACTGAATTGAAGTAATTAATGAGAACCTGACACGATGGTAGGATACAAAGTGAAGTTAAGACAGATATAGCACACCTCACTTTTATGGGTTTGCGCATTTATCCATGCACAATTTACTGTGAGAACATTGACGCCTCCATTTCTGCTCCAAACTATTGGTGGTGGAAGCCTGCAGTGCTGGTTCTGGATTCAAAGTGTACGCAGCTGATACAATGAAATGAAGCTGAAATTTATCAAATTCACATTACTTTTCATGTTAATTGATAGATGAATATATATGACTGATGCAGCCTTGGCGGCATAAAGGAAATTAAGTCATTGATGGTTTGAAGCGAATCCACTACTTATCACCCAAACAACGGCTGATTCATTTTATTTGTACTTTTTTTTGTGTTCTTGCACTGCTTTGCTTTGCATTATAAGTACCATTTTGATCCATGCATGTAGGCCATTACTATCGAAGTAAATGCTGTCAGGGCCTGCTTACTTTTAAAAATGCATTAAAAATGGCAGTGCCTCCAAAGGAAACAGACAACGTGGTCAGTAGCCTCCAATTGGCTCTTGGGATATAAAATCAGTCCCAATGGGCTTGGTTGCTGATAGCCAGCAATCTTTAACGAAAGATTCGTCGATTTGACCAAGCGGCCATGCTTATGAATATGTAGAGCGTCTTATTTTGCAGTCACGAATGTCAGATTGGTTTGGCTTCGAAGGAGCTGTCCTCAAAAGTGGAAAGTGCATCTCCCACCTATTAGAAGCTCTAAAATCCTGCACGACGTCTTGATCATTGCAACGACTTGGCCAAAATGAGTGCGATGTATCACATTTGTGGAACTGTAAGGGATTGTTGAGGTTGTATGGCAGTTCTGTTGACAATTTCACAGAAATTGGCTACTATCTACTGTAGCTTTAGACAGTGTTGGAAGGTAACAAATTGGCCTTGTTCTTAGACTTATTCTCTAGTTCAGGGTTTCCTCAGGTTTGGGTTCTCCTCTTGCTTTGTCCGGGTGCAATTGCATCTTTAGATTGCACGAGAACTTGCAAACTGATGTGCCAAAGTCGAAGTAATTTTGACACAGTTTAATTGAAATCTGGTGTGCTTGCCTCAGCTCATATCACCTTCTCTCCCTTCTCTTCACCTGGACCAAAGTGTTTGCTTGAGCTGCTGTGACAGCCTTTTAGACGAGCAATGACCTAGCAAGCGACGGAAAACCCTAAATTTCCTTCTACTCCATATCAAGCTAAGCGTGCATCCGTCGTCATCGGAGGCTGTAAACCGATCACGTCTTATTCGTTCATGCTGATCTCATTTACTGCCTCTGTTTTACTAGCCAGCATGATCCATCGCCCTCGCCCAGCAGTTGTCCATTATCAATGTAAACAACCGCTAATTCTGAGAATCGATGGAAACTATAACAAGAAGGAAAAGACATTGGAGGCCAATGTGTCTGCAAACATGTATCTACCTCCATTCCGAAAAGAAGCACAAATAACTGGGTGATTTTGGCAATGCTAGGACGCTCACAAAATTTCCAAAGGCGCTTTAGATGTCAAACTTTGGGATCCTAGCTCCAAACAATTACAGAGGCAAGAAGGCAACATCTGGTTTGTAAATAATTTACGAGATCGCCGTCCTACAAAAGGAGACGTTGCTTCAAAACCCTGACGTTGAGATTTATAGGAAAGCCTTGAACGGGTTCGTATCGCTAACAATAGTTGGTCTAATTTATGTCCGTATCTACTCCAAACCCATTAAATATCTAGGTTTAAAACGGGATGCCTTTTAAAGCCGACCGAAATGCGCAAATGAGCATACGAGCAGCCTCATAGCGACCGAACAACGTCGAAAATGGATGGTAAAATAAATGCTTGGATCCTAAAAACAAGAGTGGTCATGGATGTGTGACAAATCGGAGGGTAAGTGGACCTGCAGCAATGCGTAAACATGGAACGCAGTAGAGGGAACGCATTGCACAATAACTGCAGACGTGGGTTTACAAACAACTGCATGGTGTTATGGAGAGGAAGGTAAGGAATAAGCAAGAAACTCACCATCATCAGTGCAAGAATTGCATTGGGTCACATTGGTCCACGATGCAGAGAGTCAGTTTCACCAGCCATCACTCCAACAGTCGAACGATGGCCACAAGCGTGAGGCATGTAGTAGTCGTAGTCAGGCGATTGGTGTTGCTGGCGACAAAGACTTTAATACTCATTGCAAATTCACTTCATCGATTAAACTTGGCTATGCAATGAGTGTCGGGGCGTTTAAAGCATCTCTGTGGATGATTATAGCTAATTAGGCTAAGGCAAGTATCGGCGTGGTGCTCAAGAAGGTGTTCAATGGTCAATCATGCGATTGGAAAACATGCGAACTCAAGCATAAACAGTTTTTGGAATGTTGGTAGTTTTAGCACCACTGGCACTGATTATAGTACACGTTTTGACGATATGAATCCATACTTGGCTCTGAGCACCACGTTAACGTCAATCCTTAAAGGCCTCTCTGGGCATTTGCAAAACATTAGCCCACGTGAAGCAAGAAGAGAAAAGAAGGCAGAGTAACTAGAAATTAGCAGGGCTAATGCCTTTGATTCGCTTATTTTTACTCTTTTAATGGCCAAGTAATTCTGCGTCAAGGTGACTAGACCTGCTTTGTCTCTGGTCACGAAGTCAAAGTGTGTCTACTGAAATCCAATTTTGGTAGGCGCAATTTGCGTACAAGGAAATAATTGTTAGTGAGCGCTGATGGGGCCTTCGTCCCGAGATCGTCACTTAGCTGCATCTGCATGTGCTTCATTTTGAAAAAGTCGCCTCAAATTCAAATGGCCATGTGCCAATGAGGGTTGTTTCGCCATCAACGGGGCTGTGTCCAGCACTGCTTACTTAGTAAAGAGCCAACTTGCGAACTCCATAAGCGTGTTTATTTGGAGTTAAAGGATGTGCCGTGACCATGTGCTATGCAAGGTTGAATGGATCAGGAGAAGAGCATGCTGTCTCCTGATGTCTTCTATGAAGATTGTTTAGCCAAGATGAATAGGCGCGAAAGCAAATGAATTCTTGTGCCACATCCAAAGTGAAGTTACTATGGTACCATTGTTCTCTGGGCCAACAGGCACGACGCTGCAACAGACCACATGCCACCGATTGATTCCACAAGTGCGATGGGGAAGAATTCAATTGCATCAATGTTAGCCATGCCATACATCGCGATTTTCCAGACTATTATCCTTTCCGCAATCCAGGCACCCTATACGCCCCTCCTTCGCTATGTTTCGTCCGAGCACTATGTGCCTTTTACTTTTCTGCCGTAACCCCTTCTCCGCTTCAGGATCTCCGATGAAACAATGTAAGGGGCAAAAGCGGAATTCGTAGGAATGAAGGGTAAGTGCTGACATTACGCTCTTTCTTTATTTATCAAATTATTTACTTTTCCCCACTTTGTTCACTTTTACTTGTCTGCCACATATTTATTTAAGTAGAAGTGCTTTTGAGTGGGCCCATTTAGAGAGGTCTGTGTGCCAATAGCAAGCAACTTAGCTTTAGATTATTAATAATTTATAGTTGATAATGGTTCAGCAATTATTACAGCGGTGACGCAAATGTAAAGAGATAATTGAATACATGAATAGCTGGTTCGATGGAAGAAATTATGGAATTAAGGAAGTAGTACTATGTTACAACATGTCTCAAATCAAATCACAAACTCCACACAGACATTAGATCTTAACAGCGTTTTATTTACTTGCATTTTCTTCCCTTTTGATCTCTTTGCTTTCCATTCCCTTCTTTTCGGCCACATCACCCCACTCCTTCATCCCCTGTAGCAGAGCGAACACTTTTCTTCGCTAGTCCCAAAAAGGTTAAACCAGCACCACTACCCTCGCAGAATCAGAAACACGAGCCAGCAAGCTACATTTGCAGGTTCCATAGTTATATTTATGGGCGTGTCGCTTATCTCTCCTCCACACCCATGCCTTGACATCCTAATGTATCTGCATACTTCATGTTGTAGTTATTATATAAGTAGCAGACGTATAGGATTAAAACTTTATGCTACCGGTCACTTACCTATTGGAGACGCACTACAGTGAGCTAAGGTGAACCAGTTATGCTTCATTTGTTCTCAGCATCCACAAGAAAGAATTTGAGGTCAGCGATGCTCGGGATTCTGTCTCTTGGGTATTAGGGTTCATCGTAAGCTCGTTAAGACCATTGGCAACTCCAGATCGGGACATAAGACGCAACTCTCTCGTATCCTGATTCCCTCCCAAGTTTAACCCCAGTGACACCACTGTAGGTGTCTTATTCCCCTCCCATTATCCTTACGTTCTTCCAAAATAAAGAATCTTACGTAATAAGGGACCACACTTCATCGCATCATTTTATCTACCTAGTTACAGTTGACAGATTTGCGGATGTACATTCAGGTACCTACCTTTCTTCACCGCCCCTTAATGAGGCCATAACTAGTTATCCCAATTCCCGTTGGGTTTTTATGCCTTGATATCCATTAAAGCGAATTTTGCATTTCTCCTATCTCCTTCTTCTTCTTCCGACTTAGCCATCGTCAATGTCATCTTGATGAATTCTACTCGTATTTGATTGTCCATGTCTACTGTCCATTATTTGCTTCCACCTTTCTCTTACTGCATTCGTAGTTAAGACTGAACATGGATCAGACTGCACTGAACTTTACTGTTGACCGTGTCTTTTCTTACTGCTTCTCATCCTATTCCATGTCAGCGCTCACCTCTCCTACTTCCCTTTACTACTTCAGCCCACCTCAAACCCAACCCGTCAAGTCTCCCATCCCAACTTGCTATAAGTTCGCAATTTTTATTCCAGCCGGGCCTTTACTTACTGCATTGCCATTGTCCATCCTTTGCCCTTTTAGACGATCTACATGCCTAGTCTGCTACGGAAGCTAATTAACCTTTACACCTTCTCCAGCCATTATTGCAAGTACGCTATAGAACACGAATATGCACACCTCTTGGAAGTAGAAGAAGGACAGCTCATCATTGGCCCTTTATCCGAATGTTATGACGGTCATGTGGGATGATGCCGCCTGTTGAGAAGCCGGCTGGAGACAGCTTAATGTCATATCAGTTATCCGTGGACAAGATTGCGTTAACTACAATAGCAAAGAAAAGGACCATAAAATGTTCTGAATCCATGAGAATAAGTGAGCTGTAACAGCTGGAATACAGGTACACTTGAATTCCTATTGCACTCCATTGACCCGATTGACAACCTACGACAACTAGCGTGTAATTATTTTGCTAAAATTGAGCTAGCGGAACCTATCAACTTTTTTTGGATTTTATTTGCGATGCAGTCAATTAAGTGAAAGTAAGCATTATGCTTCATATTTATCAACTATTTCAATGTATAATACATGCAATTTCGAGCCTTTTTGCCAAGGAGAGGCTTACATGTTGACTACCAAGTTTGACATTGCACACTGTATCCTCTGGCAAACCCTTTTTATAAACAGGTGTCCGCTTCATGATGAAGAATGTAAATTCCTGTTTCGCTTGACGAGTTTCTTTGCAAACATTGCTTTAGTGGGCACGTCTTTCCCAAACTCTGTGCCCAGTAAGATACTATCCACACAAAGTATTCGTTTGCGAAACCGTAAATAACTAGGTTTTGCTTGATGTACCCTGCCACATGCCATTTCCATGCGGCATGTTTTAGGACACTCCTATCGTAAGATGGGTGATGCTTATGTTCCCTCTACTGGATTGCAAAGTTGGACTTTTACTGTTGAAGACGCGGCTGGATACTTACTGAAGAAAGCTTGGGAAATTTCAATGTGTTACGTATTTTTACATGAAAGTGTAGCGAACCTGTATTCCTGTGTTGCTACCAGATAACTGGTCTTTTCCCTAGGTGGGTTGGGTTATTCCAAGCGTGCGGAAAGTATCCTTGATTCCAACCTACAATGATTTCATAGTTGGATCTCACCATGATTTCGTTGACCATTTAATGTAGCTGTTTTCTAATGGTAGTTGCACCACAAAGTCGTTTTTAAATTATCCTAGCCATGGCTCTACTCCCAGCAAAACACCTGCTGATTGCGCACCATTTAGATCAACAGGAACTGGCACAACAACTGTGAAGTTGTAATATTAGTGAGGACATCATGTGTTCATTTTGATAGCCCACCGCTTGTGTTCATTAACTAATTTTTTTTTAAATTGACTAAAATTTTTATAAAAATTCACTTGCCTGCTCTCTGGTTTCCCCTCCCTGCTAGTGTGGTCAGTTTTGTTTCGTAATCATTCGGATCTCGAAACCAAACAAATGTATAAACAGCCCAGCTCCATGGATGCACCATTCACTCAATGCATGTTAGTTTGTTTCGGGTTATCGGGCTTCTCCTCTTGACGTGCCATTTTTTCCCAAAAAGCAGAGAAATTATAAAATTAGTTAAGCCATATCATCCAATCCTTATAGCTCCTACAGGTGACCATGCTGAAACGTCTCATGCAAGTGGCTTGGTCAACTCGATCGAGTTATGCCTCGTCTTCTGCAGTGCCACAAATCATTGCTGCATTAAAAGGTAGTGTCACTACTCCTCATTTTGCAACGTTTAATGAACTTTTATTGCTTAACCATACTTCTTCTTCTCCCCACTTTGTCCTGACCTAAAGACGAGGTGGTTTTCTTCATGGCTACCGACATCGCCTTGCCTGAGGCCGTGGACAGGGTGATGATGCAGTTGTGCTTTGAGCACTGTTTCGTGCCGGTGCTGGAAGAGCAGAAGCGAATGACTCCCCACCCGTTGTTCTTCGCCCTTGTCCTCCTCGATTGTTTAACTGTATGCGAAATCGTATGAAAAACAAGTCCACACGTAATCCCTTTCGATTTAAAGGAATGTTTTATTCCTTAACGCATGTTTAGTGTTCCCTATTATGTGGCTACAAAGCTGCAGATTTTACATTTGAAATGGTCAATGTCCGTCAACATCAGACGTGCCATCACAATGACAATCGCAGTTTGTGAAATCGTGTACAAATTATGTTTGTACCCATTTAAAAATAGCTCGAATTGTAAGAACACAGAATTTCCGTTGGTGTCTGACATAAATGCATTTGTACAGCTTTCCTACTTTTTACGAACAACGGCATTATTTTTTTCTAAGTTTATTACTAACGCACTCACCAATATCTGTGCTGTTTCAAAAAGTCACGTGCGCAGTAAAGGGTAAATTGTGTAGGCTATTCCAGCATATTTAATGCCCCTCTATGTGGCAATCATTCTTGTACAAAAAGAGGTTAGCTGGGCTGAGAAATGTTGCAAAAGTAGCTTAGATTGCGTTTGCACTATCGTCCTTACGTTATTGCGTTGTGCAAGCTAGATCTGACGGCTTCTATTCGACGCCTGACATGAGGCTACATCGCGGAGCATTCGCGATGGTGTGGAAGCGGCGATCGCTGTTTCTGACTGCCACGAGAGAGCAAGACAAGAGCAAACCTCTAATTATGTAAGCGTGTTTGATAAGTTGAATTAGATGTTATTGTCTTTTTGCGATTATTAGTTTCTCTTGGTCTTTTTTAATCTGGGGTGTTTAGGTTTAGTCGCTTTTACCACTGTGGTATGCGATGGAACTGATATGTAGTAGGTGTGGAGCAGCTGGAAGTCTATTTATGCTGTGAGGCTTTTCAATGTAGGTAAAATTCTCTGTGCAACTAACTGTCATATTCGGTAATCGCTTGCCTGATGTTTAAGGTTTCGGTAATCGCTTGCCTGATGTTTAAGGCTTGGAACGCAAGTTTTTGACGTGTATCCAGGATTGGGTAACTTGTCGAAAGAGGCGATTTCGATGACGCTTACACGTTTGATTGTTGCAGTGACTTGGATGACTTATTGCCCGAGTACGTTTAACTGGTAAGAGCAACAGGAAATGCCAACCGACTTCATGCTTTACTTACTTCTGTGGATTTTTAACTGTGCAGCCATTTGATGGCATTAAATGTATTTCTGCCACCCGACACAGGTGGTTGGGCTTGTGTATGTATGCTTGCGATGTGACAGCAGAGTTGAGACCGGTAGTTATACCATGTCCTGACTATCCTGTCATGATAGTTGTCGTGATGCTGCACTGTTGGCAGGAGTGTGTCTTTTCGCTTTTAGGCCAGCATTTCCTCCATTATCCATTGACTTATTGCCCGAGTACGTTTAACTGGTAAGAGCAACAGGAAATGCCAACCGACTTCATGCTTTACTTACTTCTGTGGATTTTTAACTGTGCAGCCATTTGATGGCATTAAATGTATTTCTGCCACCCGACACAGGTGGTTGGGCTTGTGTATGTATGCTTGCGATGTGACAGCAGAGTTGAGACCGGTAGTTATACCATGTCCTGACTATCCTGTCATGATAGTTGTCGTGATGCTGCACTGTTGGCAGGAGTGTGTCTTTTCGCTTTTAGGCCAGCATTTCCTCCATTATCCATGGACACGAGTAATGGCGAGCACATTTTTCCATCCCATACGGAAATCGCTTACACCAAGGGAAATAGAGGACTGACGACGCAGTACACTTACAGAGGAGAGCACGGAGCACGGTGCTAGACAGGACGAGGATTACCGAGTGATGCNCGTAGGTGGTTTGTTGAATGACGCATTTTGGCGATGAGATCACTTGGCTGCCCTGTCGTTGTACCTTCGCGGGGTGAGTTGTTGGTTTTAAATACAGGCATATGCATTCTGCCCGAGTGTACTGTCTCCTTTCGTTTTGGGGGAGAAAAAAGCTGATAGAACTGCAATACGTATGTATGAATTGGTGATAGAAATGTTCTATTGCGCGGCCACAGCACATTTGTATGACCGAGTGACAGCTGCGGCATATTTTGCTTGAGAGGATGTGGGAACGCTTCCATTTTATTGAGCCGCAGTATGTTGCCACAGGTGGTGAGTGTGTTTTAGAGTTTAGTCTCCATTTGGTGCTCCAAATCCACTGTTGAGTGTATAGTGACTTGTTAATAAGTATAATGCCACTACTTGGTCTTGAGAATGGCTTTTCAAGGTAAGGCACTGAATGTGTTGCTTATTGGCAGATGTGTGGGTAAGAGTGAGGTGAGAGAGCCGTTTTTGTGAAAAGGAGCCGAGATGCATGCATTGGAAGAAGGCGATAAGGCTGCATACGGCTTGAGTAAACCTGTTATACATTCTACTCTGCAGGGTTGCCCAAAGTGCTGCCACTTTGCCATTTCGGTAAGCGGTACCATCACATAGAAGTGATAGCTGGTACCATTACTGGGCAACTGTGTTGGATTGAATGAGATGCTGAACGAAGTGGCCAGATGAGGTAGTCGTAGAAGGAATTCATATAGCTGAATGGCTTTCAACAACATCTTTTAGTGTGCCTGCCTTCCCTCTCACCCTTGTCTGGTGTTTCAACTTCCATGCTACCAGAGCAGGGGAGTCTCCCTCTAGTTGATGGGACTGGTCTTTAAGCATGGTAAGGTTGTTTGATGCAAGCTGCGATGAAAGTAAAGGATAAGATTGCCAAAGTAGACAAAACCTGAAAGCCTTTTCCATAAAGCTAGACTTGTATCAACTGCCTGTCAGGACGCAAGTGAGTTGATGTAAGCACCAGCCCTGAAATTAGCAGCGATCTTCCAGATACCAACATCTGTGTTGTTAAAACAGAAAAAAGGTAACTTAAGAACCTGCCTTCATATCCTTATAATGGTCAAGTATTGGACTATTTATTGCAAAAATAAATGCCTAGCGTTGCATTGCTGTATGAGCTGAAGGCATGCAAGTGGCGGCTACGTGGCGTCATCACTTTGAAGTCTACATGAAGAATGATTCGTCCACAGCTATTCAAGATTTATTTGGTTCATGTCGTCATTTTGTTACTTGATGATGGAGAACTTTGTCTCCTAAGAGTGAGATTAAAACAGAAAAAAGGTAACTTAAGAACCTGCCTTCATATCCTTATAATGGTCAAGTATTGGACTATTTATTGCAAAAATAAATGCCTAGCGTTGCATTGCTGTATGAGCTGAAGGCATGCAAGTGGCGGCTACGTGGCGTAATCACTTTGAAGTCAACATGAAGAATGATTCGTCCACAGCTAATCAAGATTTATTTGGTTCATGTAGTCATTTTATTACTTGATGATGGAGAACTTTGTCTCCTAAGAGTGAGGATGGCGGCGACCTCGGGAACATCAAAATGGCACGCCAATGGGACGCGATGGAAGAGCAAATGCAGTTACTAAAAAGTCAACTGTGGAAATGTGAAGTGAGAGTCTAGAGGACCGTGACTCAAGAATGCTAGAGAACAATAATGAACTCTCTACTGTAGAAAAAAATTGGAAAGCGATTGAGCAATTTTGGCGTCGATAACACATATGAGGTTCTGTAGCGAAATTGAAATGCAGAAAATTAGTGCGGAAGTTCGGAAATGGCGGCAAAGAGATGAAGAAATAAAGGATGGATATGCTTGAATGTAACAAAACTGCTTGCTGCAGATTGGTAATCAAAGGGGACGTAGTGGATACCTAATGGGTAACTAGCATGACTGTAATAAATGCAAATGACATAAATATCACTAAACAGGGGAAAGAGGAACGATGAAGGGTGTAAAGGGTGCATCGTCTTAGTGGGCTGTTTCACAAGCCTGAAGGGAGGCAGGTGGTGTCCAATTCCAACTTTTCTGATGAGACTATAATTGTGGTGCTTTGCTGCTTGTTTGATTCCTAGTTTCGGCTACGGCTATGTGGGTCGGCCACATTGCCTTTGCAGGGTTGACTGGCCTCTTTTTACTGCATGCTAGCGTTCGTTAATCCCAGCACTTTCACAACAGCCGATTCGCTTGGATGGCTAGTTTCGGTATAGGTCACTCTGATGGCCATATTCCCCTAGCTAGTGCAGTGGATTCTAGGCTATGCCAGTAGTCCCGTTCACTCTGCTTGCTGAATATATGTATATGTATTTTGCACTAGTACTATGCCTTCGTTTGCCTTTATGGGAGTCTAGAGACGGTGCATTGCTGACAGCGGATAGCGGACCCGACCTTATAGGACTTCTATCCCAATCTATACCGCTTGTGATAAGCTGCAGTCGTGCGAAAGAACTGCGAATCCCCAAATGGAAGAATCTTTGATGGTCCATAACAGAAGGGCTCCGAACTGCCGTCTGCCTCATCCCGTGTCCTGCAAGAAAGCCATTGACAACTGAAGTGTCAGTAGCCTTGTGACACCTGGAAAAGCTTCGTTTCGAAGATTTCCCTAACATGCCTGCATAAGGAGACTAGTGTTGGAGCATGTCACTATGGACACACATTGATGGTTGGCAGAAACTCTACTCTGAATTTCGCTCCTGAAACTGACAAAACTCCAAGTTCAGTCGAACTGCCAAGAGAGATCCATGACATTGTGGTTAAGCGCCTCCTCAAACGCGCACAAATTCCAACGGTTAGCACGGTTAGCTACAGGCGTTTAATCCAGCACCGACTACGTTGTGATGGCTGACGAGGAAGCATATCCGACGAGTGGCTTGGAAACTACGCTCAAAAGAGGGGAGTGCTACATAATGCTTTGTTTTTCGATTGCCAGTTTCGGTTGTGGTCGCTTGGGTGGCTATATTGCCCTAGCTGGATGGGACGGCCTCTAGGCCATGCCAGCAGCCTCAGCACCCATTTTGCTAAGCTTATATTCCGCTCCGGTATCATGCCTTCCTTTGCATCCAAGAAAGTCTCGAGATGCTACAACACCCTCTTTGGAAGGAATAAAACTATTGAGGCTTGTAGAGGAATCTTCCCTTTCCTCCTCGTTCCTTCTTCTTGCCATGCCATCGGAAGACAGTGTTAACGGACATCTTTAACATGGCCCTGTAAGAAAAGCGTGGTAAGTGCATATCTACGGCGAGAGTGTCTCGCACACCTAGGAGGAACCGCGTTCGTCCCCAAACAGGTTGAAAAATTGTCCTCCCACCTCTGACCTACAAAGCGCATTTCAACAACATGGATCTTACAAGCCTGGTTGTTAATAACTCATTATATGACAGTTTGTAAGAACCTGAGGCACAGCATTACATAGATTGAGGCTCAAAATTGGGCTAGCAAAGCAACATCCAATCAAATATGTGCTCTGCATGCCATATATGTTTCGCATATTTTTCCACTAATTTAACAAGCTTCGCTTTTGGGTAATCACGATAGGGAGAGTCGACTTTGCGAACATATGGTCCGTCAATTTAAGTGGAATGATACTGCCGTTGACATGGAGAAAACGATGTTAAATGGACAATCATTTGTGGCCCAGTCAACTTATGCGAATGTTGTAATGCTTTGTTTGTTTGAACGGCCAGTTTCGGTGACTTAGGTGGTCCCATTGTACTAGTTGTTTAACCGGCCTACGGGCCGTGCCAACAGCCCAAAGCCCTGTGTTTCCAGAATACATGTATTCTTTCCTAATAATATGCCTTCTTTTGCCTCAAGGGAAGTCTCGGGACGCTACATGGGTGGATTTTATTCTGCTCCATACCGCTTCTGGTAAGCTTCGCAGGTGGGAAAGAAGTGCATGTGCTACGGATGGGAAAATCTCTTACAACCCACAACAGAAGGGCTGAGGTCGACATCCGTCTTCAGCATCCCCCTCACCCTTGTGTTCTACAAGGAAGCTATTAACAACTGAAGCGACATAAGCCGTATACCCCATGCACAGTGGAACTGCCAAGAGGGATCGGCGACGTTGTGGTCTAGCATCCGCCGTAAGCTCCCTCTATCCTGCTATTGGGCAACTCGCCTCCCTTCGTCAAGACGTGTATCAACAGATGTAGAATGTGCAGGATGCCATTTGATAGCATCGTTTTATGCTTTGCCCAGGGTTCTACGATACCCTCGCGTTTCTTCCATGGCGTCAAAAGTCTGGAATCACGGATTCGTACCCTATCGTTCATTAAGACACAATTTCGTCAGAGAGGAGGGCTAAGAAATAAGCATTTGCTGTACAGAGTGCTACGCGGAATCGATAGCACTGCAAGAACACATGCGCTCGAATCTCGATGGCTTGCAAGGTTAGCTCGTGGGTGCTTCTCACAGCGCTGATTACGTTGTGATGGCTGACACGGAAAGCTGACCAAGGGGAGCGTCGGGGATGACGCTAGAAAGAAGAGAGTGGCCGTGTAATGCTTTATTTGTTCGAACTGCCGGTTTCGGTCACTTGGGTGACCATATTGTACTAGCCGGTCAACTGACCTCCGGGCCGTGCCAACAGCCTCCAAGTCCTCTGTTTCCTAAATACTTGTATTCTGCCCTAGTACTGTGCCTTCTTTTGCCTTAACGGAAGTCTCGGGACGCTAAAAATGTCTATTATACATAGATTAAATGATCATGGGCCTCTTTATAGTAATTTGCATATCCAATGCCTGTGTGTTAGCAGAAAGCACGAGAACTCGCTTCATTAATAAATGCTGTAGCTACGCTTACAAATGTAGAAGTTCGATTTGTTCAAGTTTGTGTTCATTTACTGTGTCATATCTTGGGCAAATTTTCGTTCATAGGGCTTACAGGAATGCGGAGTAGCATTGTTAAACGATAGGTAGCATACACCATGCCTGCGACAGAGCTAGGATGGTTTGTATGTAGGTTAGAAGAAGAGATGACATCTGAGAGAAGTGGATCGGGGGCGGTGCTCTCACATCCTATTTGTGCACATAAATTGTCGATTAATCATGTGTTAAATTAAATGCGCCACAAATCTTCTAAAAAACAACAATGAATGCATAGACAATTATTATTTTGATAAACGCAAATCCACGGCAAATTACATATTTTGTAAAGTGGAACAAGTTTTTAAGTTAATTTAATTGCTCAGCATTTTCAAGGTCATTAGCGGTAACTGCTTTCTGCCTCCATGGTGAACTGGATCCATCGCTACACTAAAATATCATGACTTCGGCAATGGTGAGCTAAATTTTTTAAAGGCTAATCCTAATTAGAGATAAACCATAGTGAAAATATGTTTTCGGGGAGTGAATTCCGCAAAGTTGTATCACGTCTGACGGGAGCATAATTTACCAAGCATGGGCACCTTGACGACCAGTTGGGAACCAGAATTCCACCCTTGGCATTACTTTGCGCACGACTTGGGTAAGAAGAAGTTGCATTGTATCACTTCTTATAATGCCTCACATGCATGAAAATAACAATAGTAATTTATCTAAAAAATTCGACTTGACTCTTTATAGCCAAGATTTTAATTATCAATGCGAAGTTAAATTGCTTTGTACGAATCGCTACAATATTTAAGCCTGTGAGGCATTTTGGAATATTAGTCATTTTGAGTTACTTATCAGCTCTATAATTATAGATAAAGGCTTTTGTAGCAAGGAGGAATAAGAATTTAACCACAAAAGAGCTGCTCACTTCGTTTCAGCACCGCAGGAAGGATCTAACTGATGGCAAATTTTGATTAGTGCCTTTATCATTGCGTGCACACAACAATGCATATGTAAAGCAATGGCAAATTAGCTTTAATATGCTGCGCTCCACAGTTCCTTCGTTTTGATCCGGAACTGGTTTCATTGCGACCCTGGCTGATTGCTTGCTACGGCGCCATAAAAGGCAAATCTTTTATTGGACTAAAATATTTTGTCTTGCGGCTGGTAAAAGAGAATGTTATGAGGAAAAAAGCAAAGTGCATCAAATTAAACTGCATCGTATTTTTTCTTTAATCTAGAATAGGTTAAGACTATATTTCAAATGTTGGGCTACTTTCGCTCCTGTGATTTTTGGTTAAATTGTAAGACATTCAGCATCTGGCAGTGACGGCAGCGTAGTGCGAAAGATTTCGGTACGAAAACTGAGGATACACAAGCCACTAGCTGTGATGCGTTTCCTAGTTTATTCTGCAATAGCCCATTTTTAAACTCATCTGTTTCCTCCATCTCTGGTGGCTATGATATTTCTCGTGTTATACAACAAAGGTTTATAGAGATACATCCCGTTTTATCGGTTTTAGTACAGAACTTATTGGAATTAAAACACAGCAGCTCATTCCATTCAGCAATTGCTTGCGGGAGCTCTTGCAGTAACTTATAAAACGGGTTTGGCCAATGATAAAAGCGCTTAGATAAGCACAGATGATCTATAATGCAACCTAATAGGACTAAGATAGTTATGATAATGACGGCAATGAGCATTCACCCATTTGCTCAGCTATTGATTCACTGACATTGCTAACGTAGTCGGTAACGTAAATAGTACATTGGCGACTTTTGATTTATGAGCCAAGGAACAGTACTGATTGTGGATTTTCATCACACTCCTGTTGTGAAAATCCGTGTGTAAATATGGCTACTCAAACAAATAACTAAAGTGTAGAACCTTAATCTCAAGATCACTTTTAATGTTCTAACAAGCGCAGATGCCTTTGTTAAATCTATTCTACATTCATTTAACCTTGTAAGTTACTTTTAAATTCACATGACACACTCATTGTAAAATGTTTCTAAGTAAAAAATCTAGGAGTAAAATAGATATTTCTTCTTAAACATTACAAACTACAAAATGGCCATTAGGTGTCATTGTGATGCTCCTTACATTATGGTAGTGATATGAACATAATCACTTGAGTATTTACAAGTCGTTCAAATGACGCATTCTAAATGTTGTCCTATCTATTTCACACCGAGGTAATTCAGTATTCTCGAAGCAGCTTTATTTATAGCACACTCAAGCAATCGAAAACATGTGACCCTATTCCTGCACTAGCAAAAACTACCACTTGTCTATTCACTCATGTATTTTCCCTTTTTTATTTTTGATTCGCTTAATCTAAAAAATAGCCTTTGAGAGCAGCAATTGGTGTTAAAGCGAGCTTCTTTACGATGCTGGTCAAATGGAATGAGAAGAGAGGCTTATTTTCGGAAATCTCTGTTGCTTCAATTGATCATGCTATAGGGAGTGGAAGATGGGGAAAGGGACTAGTAGCTAACTAAGGAAACAGCAGTGAAGCCTCAACACCTCTCCTACTTTGCTTTCCGATCCTGGCTGGAAGAGTGGCTGAGCAGAGGTCAAATAACATGTCTATGTACACACTGCCCAAGCTGCCCAGAAGACCTTATATTTTCCAGCCACTTGCTTGTCGTGCACCAGTAGTCGAATGCTCAAACGCACGCAAAATTTGGACCATCCCAAATCCACTGATCGGTAGGTCAGCAGCATCGCATTCTTGCCATCTGATTTGGATCAACTCTGCACAACCTATCCGAGCGCCTATCTGTTTTTCGCCGTTATGAACGGCTGCACTGCAGTCAACCTAGTAACAAGATGCTTCCTCAAGGCATTAGTTAGATTTCTTATGGCCGATTTTAACCGAAGGTGTGTCATGCTGAGTCGTACTCACCAAATAATGTTTTCTGCCCACTAAATGGATGCTGAAATTCATTCTGCTGCCTTGTAGATCTGCCATCAGAGAAGTGCCAGCCTGCGAACGCTGTTTATACCTGGGAATGGAGTTAGGGTGTCTCCTTTGGCTCAACTGCCAACTTCGTCGACTTAAGTAAACCTAGACACACGTAATCTATCGTATTCCACTATGTATCTTGCTTCTCCACGTCGTCATTCCAAGCATCAAAATCCTTGTCAGCGCTTCATCCTTTACCTTCGCCGCCTCTATCACAATCTCACTTTAGCCACAAAAACTCCAACTTTGCCATTTTAAAGATTTTAGAGTGCCCAAATAAAAACTCGTGGAAATTAGAGTTAATTTGTGTCAATACCTTCTCATCCTTCTGCCTTACCTCATTTGCATGCATCATTCCGACATTGTCACAACTGGTGTCCTAGTGCAATTTTTTTATCACGACAAAAGTGTGGGTTGCGTCTTTGAGTACGCGGTTTGACAGAAGAGCGTTTACCTTCTGTAAAGTCAATTCCTGCACATTTCAGTCGAATGGATGGCCAGGTAAATGGGTGAATGAGTCAAAAACCGTGTGGAAGAAAGAGGGAAGGGAATAATGAACACCTTACCTCATTTGTATGCATCATTCCGACATTGTCACAACTGGTGTCCTAGTGCAATTTTTTTATCACGACAAAAGTGTGGGTTGCGTCTTTGAGTACGCGGTTTGACAGAAGAGCGTTTACCTTCTGTAAAGTCAATTCCTGCACATTTCAGTCGAATGGATGGCCAGGTAAATGGGTGAATGAGTCAAAAACCGTGTGGAAGAAAGAGGGAAGGGAATAATGAACGCAAATGTCGCAGGGCTTTGCAGAGACATCCAACAATGAACCTTCTCCATCCTCTCCTCTACGACCCTTCTCACTCAACTAATCTTCCGTCCCTTTTAGCTTAGCAACTGTGTTGCTATCCCTTCAGCGGAGAGGTGTGATCATAGCTATCATCCTCCCTGGTGCAAGGCATCTGTTGGCCAAGGCCTGAGATTAGGGCTAATGAGCAGATGTGCACCTTCCCTAGCACCATAGCAATTGCTGGGAGGGAGTCGCCAACTTCTTCACTCAATTCATACCTCGCGTCACTCCTGCTCCTCCCAAATGCTGAATAGGCTTCCTCCCAAAAGGAAACATCAGGATTAAATAGTCGAAGTCAAACAGTCTTAACGTGACAGCTCATTTAGTTCGAAGCGCATGGGGATCGATGGTTCACCTCATTCCCCTCCGCCTCCTTTGCATGCGCTATGATGGGAAGAATTCGGTCTAGGTAAGAAACACAAAGGCAAGTAATGTCTGTCCCTACCAAACCACGTACAATGCATGCTGTCCAAAGCTCAAACCAGATGACACTGAAAGACACCACGCGACACGCGCTGCTAATCGATTCCCACGTGTCAGATTCCAATTAGCTTACCACACAACAAACCGTTGGACGCGCTGTTCTACGCATTGTATCGTTTACTATTAATCGTCCTGTTTGGTGATGTCGTTCCTACCAATCAGTAATCCGTCAGTGCATCCCACCTTTTGCGTTTTCTCCTCGCCTATGGCCTTGTAGCATCTTCCACTTCCATAGCTACCTTCACCATCTCCTGGTCGCTCCCAACCTACCACATTAACGTTTTAGAGACGTTAGTGATCCAAAACAGGTGGATATCGTATAGATTAGGAGTAAGCTATGCTACCAACCCGTCTCCTTCTCCCCTTACTACCAACTCCGCATGCGTGTCATTCCCATGTTATCAGATTCGATATCTAGCGTAAATCATATGGAAAAGGAAAACTATGATTAGCCTCTTTGTACGTGTTGCTTAAAAGTCAAATTGCATTCATCAAGTCAAATCCTTCATATTTTACACAGTCACACGTCCAGATAAGTGGGTAAGTGAAATGGTTTGGGAATAGATGGGAGATAGAGGGAAATAAAGAACGCTACATCACTGCATTGCACAGAGTCAACCTACGGTGCCCATTTTTTATTCCACTTTTCTCTTCCCCCACCCTCTCTCATCTCAATTCCTCGGCCAATCATCTCATCGCCTCTTTCTCAATTTTTCCCCGTCTTAGCTGGTCATTCATGTCACTTCTCCCCTACCAAGGAAATGCAAGGCAACAATTCTTTCAACCATAACTGGAGGACATGCATCAAATACGAACCTTCTTTATCTCAGCTGCAATCTTTACGTTTGCTCTACCGTACCTACTTTGCTTGTCCCTTGTATGCGCTCACAATCACCAAATAAGCAGCTGCACTGAAAAACCTACTGATGCAAAAATAACTTACCCAATGCCAAAGTTCCACTGCAGAAGCACTGTGGCACGATGCAGGAGACTAGACTTGACTGGATCAGACTAGATTGCACTGGACCAGAATGGACAAAGTTTGCCACCTAGTCTAAATTCGAGAGGCTTGCATGCCATATCCTCAGAGGCGCTTTATGCGTCACCATTGCAGTCAACCCCAACACACTGAATTGGTCCACCTAATCGACTCGATGCAACTCCAAACCATGTAAATTAAAGTTTCCTTTTTCGTTCTCGCAAAGTCATTAATCAACCTACAGGCATAAGAAGTAGGTCTAGGAAGGTAAGGAACTCATATGCCTTGGAAGCAAACACGACATCAACAAGGAATGAGAGAGGGATTTTCAGTTCACAAAACGCGTAAAAGTGGTCCATTTCAAAAGTGGAGACCAGATTACAGGAAAACAATTTCGCCGCTGCTTATCGCTTTTGGTGGCGCACACAATGGCTATCTATCAACAGGCCTTTTGCGCATTCAAAATAAACAGAGGCACTCGCCATTTCGGACAAAGCATCAAATGCTTCATATAGGCTTTAATTAACTGGGTTACC
Organism: Taenia asiatica; assembly: GCA_001693035.2. Taxonomy (NCBI): domain Eukaryota; kingdom Metazoa; phylum Platyhelminthes; class Cestoda; order Cyclophyllidea; family Taeniidae; genus Taenia; species Taenia asiatica. The sequence continues at coordinate 14,911 of LWMJ02000201.1, read as the reverse complement.
ACCTCCTTCGCAGCACACCAGTTTGTGATGGGATCAGTTGATGTTTGGGAGATGTCGTCTCGACCGCAAATGAATGCCATGCTACGCCAGTAAGCGTGCGCCCTCCATGGTCTCAGGGCGCCATTTGCACTACATCCTCACATTCGCCAACACTTTGAAGACGAGGGGATCGCTGCAGATCAAATCAACACTATTCCTCAATAAAAGTGACGTGCCAATAGTTTCTAAACCCGGCAATGATTTAACGATTTAGTTCAAAATTTTGGTTCGCGAATTCGTATTAATAATGAAGTATGAAGAGGCTAGTGCAAAACTATTCGCGGGGAATCGCAGATTGTGCAACGTTTATGAAGTGATTTCTCGTCAACTTTTGATTAATTATGAACGTAAATTTTGGCAAGCGTTGCCAAGCCATGGGAGTGGAGGATGCAGTGACAGCATTGGATGAGGCGACTCAACTGTCTCAGTGCCTATTTGCCGAAAACCGCAAAGCAGTGGATTGGGTATTTAGAAATGAGAAGGAGAAATTCATGTATCAAGGAGTCGCAAATTGTAAATGCATATTTATTTTGAGCATGCTGCTAACTCAAGTCCCTTCCCACCACAAAAGTCTGATGATGAAGTGCTACGTGTTGGAAAAAAATCATCAGCGACTCAAGCCAGATTAACTGTTGGGATAGAGTTTTATGTGTTCAACAGTTTCGTGATAGAGAATTGGGATGGCAACCTTGACTTAATAAATGAGGCAACTCAACATGCTGAATTGGAGGAGAAGTCAGCGTGCCGTGGAGCGCTAGAGGCGATCAATTTCGAAGCATCGATTTTATTGTTCCTTTGTTAGTCACTCAACCTGAAGGTTATTCTGCATGCGGATAGATGGACGTCTGAATTGACGCTTCCACTCCTGCATATGAGGGCCTTTCTTCGCAGAGGATGTAATGGCATTATAAAATAAAATCTGACAAGCCTCGTTAAATAAGGGCGATAAGCTAATCATGAACATGTGCCTTTCAGTACACTATCTTGCTAGATGTGTTCCTTAACCAGCTTTAGTGTGACGCAAATGAGTGACGTCCCTAACATGAGTAGGTAGTGGAGGAAGAATTTGCACTAAGTAATCCCATCCCCCAATTTTGCTATTAGCAAATTTTTAATTTTATTGTAATATATATAAAACAAGACATCATTCCCTCCCTGTCCTGAACATAGAACCGAATATCCAACCGAAGAATCAACTGTCCGAAAAGGAAAAATTGCCCTGCTGCCGAAATTAGTTATCCATAAGCAAGTGATTCAACAACGTTGGAAACGGACGACTCGAGTATAAAGAAAACGAGGGAGTCAAATTCATTAAAACATTCATCATCTCACCATAGTTGCATTCAAACAGATTGCTAAAGCTCCCTAAATTTTGATTCCAAACTCCAAAGCATGGAAACCGGCTCCATTAATAGCCACAGAGCCAAAACCAAGTTATCTACAACAAGCTCATTCATGCGCAAGGCAGCTTATTGTGCAGCGGATCTATCTCGACTTACGACTCGAATGCATTTGCTTAGTAACCAACGTTAGTAATATGAATGAATTATTGAGGACTGAGCCTGTCAGTGCAACGGTACAAGCTAGCGCCCTCACGTTGGTGTGCAGTAGGGCTAGAGAATGGGCAGCCTCAAAATCCAAATGCAAATAATAGCTTAGAGTAGTGCAATAGCTGAAGCAAAATGGTATCAAATATGCTGATAATAGAGTTCATCACCAGATTTTAACCATGTCCACACCGTAGGCGTTTGCAGGCACACTCAGCATAAAACGCGTCTGCATTGGTAACTGGTGTACTGGCAGCAGATCCACGTCATGCGTTGTTCATTTGTGAAGAATTGGTTTAGGTTGCGCTCACAGCATCCAGCTGGAAGCCTAATACAATCGCTATGGTAATTGTATTAGCTCATGAAGAACACAGGTTCGATCACTTGGGATGCAAATTGCATGGACAACTGGCACCAGCAGCATTCGTTACAAAATAAAAGCAAAAAGGAAGTAGAGGAGAACGTGTACACCGTCGACTAGCTCCTCCAATACCATGGCATCAGGAGGCATCCTCACTAGCGTCGAGGAGGTGCAACCTCAGTCATCTACCACCATTGCTGCCACCTGCCCCACAGTTGTGCGCATTGCGGCGCCACCACAGGCGACCATGCATGCGGCATGCTCCAGTGCAGCTTCTGCACTGGCCACCATGCACACTTCTCCTCACATTGTGGACCCTTCACCACCCCAGCCCACGGTGCCCACTACCACGGATACGAGCACGGCCAACTATCACACTCCATTTCCTTAGCTGCTTCTTCTCTTGACTTGAATTGGCTTGTGTGTTGGGGGGTGGCTGCTTATATATATGCTCTTCTCGTTGGTTGTAATTGCTTCGCATGATACTCGTGCGCAATATACTTTTACTTCAGAGTTTGTGCTTCCCAATCCTCACCACTATTCTCGTGAACCAGACATCAGGATCTATCTAGAGCCATTAATCACCTACGCTCTAGCAACTCGAGGAAATGGAGTGACTTTTACCACGACCGGTGTTAGCGGCAAAGTATTTCAGGACTGGTGCATCCCACCCAAATGAGTAGCTAGTTGAAAGAGCTTCACTGAACGAACTGCCTGGTAAACTTCGTAATAATTGGCAATTATAATTGCTTTGCAATTATCTTGGATTAGCAATGCATTGTAAGCAGTTCGTTCTTAGGCCGCACTCCACACTAAGGTAAGGAAGCTAGCTTGTGCCTTCGTCCATGACTGACCTCGGCGCTGCATTGACAAGCTCAATCCTTAATAGATCAATCAGATTACTTACGTTGGGTATTCAGTAAAGGAGCTGGAGTCATTGGCCGAGATTGACCAGCTGCACAGTGAGCTGCCTTGCGCATAAATGAGGTTGCTGTAGATAACTTGGTGTTAATCCTGTGAATGCAGTGGAAGAGGAACGAGAAAGACAATTTAGCTACAGTTGAATCTACTTTGCTCGCAGTAATGCAGTGGAAACGGATTGAGGAACAAATATTGACTGTAGATGAAATGAATTTGCTTATAGTATTACAGTGGGGGTTGATGGGTGAAGAGATTTTGGAGTAGATGATTCAATTTTGCTAATGTAACTGCAATATGAGCAGAATGGGAGAGGAGTCGATTTTGCTGGTACGTATTCTTTGAGGGTTGATTGACAGTTTAAATGAGACAAAATTCAATAAATATATTTTACAGAATTTCTTTTGAAATACTATGTGATTAAAACAACTTCCATGCAGCAAAATTCTCTTATCTCTTTATATTACCACTGCAGTCACATTGTCCG